>NTPY01000526.1:1129816-1159308 GCA_002922825.1 Brachionus calyciflorus | reverse complement strand
AAAAAAAACCTTGAAAAAACAAAAAAATAACAAATTTACTGGAAAAGAATAAACTTGAAAAGAAAACAAAATGAAAAAAAAATGAAAGTTCTTGAATCTAATACTTAGGTTAACTTGAAAAAAAAACAAAATAACAAATTTAAAACAAACTTGAAATAAAAATAAAAGCTTGATACTAATTCAATGACTGGAAAAAAAAATAATATATATATCTATTCATATTTGATCGTTTTGATCCGTTTCGTCATTGATTGACTTGTAGCCGGTTGGTTGGTATTCGTCATCTGTGTCATGGCTGTTTTGATTGTTGTTTCGGCTTTGATTTTCTTCTCGGTTTCTTAACTTGAAATCCTCCAAGTACTGGATTTCTTTGATAGTAACGATCCCGCATGTTGGGACGTCCTTAACTTTAAAGGTTAGCCATTCGCCCCTGAATACCTTCCCGTTCTTCCAAGTTTTGTCTACGACCCTAAGGTTGTCGAATATATTTTCGAATGTGAAGTAACCATGGGTTAGTTGCCCTCTGGTAACTCTACTGTTGACTACGTTTAAGTCGGCTATTGGGGACAGGCCATCCTCTAACGCCCTGTCGTTGAGGAACTGTTTTAGTTCGTCGACGTTTCTTTCGAAGACTGGAATGCCGTAGCAAATTACCTCGTGGCAAATTGGTAACTCGTAAGTCTTATCCATTTTTTTTCTTATTAATTTTTTTTTTTTTTTGAAATTAAAAAATAATTTTTTTTAAAAAATTTTATATTTAACTATTTTATTTTCTCTTTTGAAAGGGTCCTTTGTAGAATGTTCGCGTGAGTGACGCGTGTCTAAGAGTAAAATTTCTCTCTTTTTTTTTTTTTTATTTTCTTTGATTTACACGCTTGTTCAAAATGATTGCGTGGGTGACGCGTGTTCGAGCTAGAAAGTTTCTTAGTTAGTTTTTTTGTTTAAGAGAGATGATTTGAAATAAAGAAAAGACTTGATTAATGCAAAAACTTGAACAATGAAAATATTAAAGACTTCTGTGTAATAAGAAAAGAAGAGAAAAGAAAAAAAAATACTTTTCAACAGTGAATTGAAATTAAAAGAATACATTTTCCACTTGAAAGAAAATAATCTCTAATTTCGAATATATTTAATTTTATGCTTGACAACAATTAATTTTGCTCCTATTTAAAAATTAAATGCCTTTAATTTGAGCCTAGACTTGATTAATGAAAATAAGGGAATTTCGAAAAAAATACGACAAAAAATGAAAAATAGAATAAAATAAAAATTCTCGAAAATGTAATAAAAATACAATGATAAATGCTTGAATTTAAAAGTTTGAGAGATACAAAAAAAAAAATAAATATATTTAGTTAACATTATAACGAAAATTATTGATAATATTTATAAATAAAATGATAATAAAATGATAAATAAACTTATACTAAAAACTTGATAATTTACTTCGACATCTAGGAGTATAATTGGTCTTTTTTTCTGAGTTCGTCATGCTTATTGCTGGATTTAGTCATTTGAGACTTTAAGCCTTTGATGCCCTTGCAATTTTTATTACAAATGTTGCATGTGAACCATTCGACACCGTTTTCATCGATGCTTGATTTAAAGTCCTTAATATTAATAGATTTTTGAGCCGTTATTTCTTCCTCAGACTCGGGTTGCTCTTGACTATTTTCGAGCCTATTAAAGTTAAAATTTTCCTCTTGATTTTCCAGAATCGTTTGTTCCGAATCAAAAAAATTGGTGTTGTCTAAATTTATAATTGACCTATTAACGATTTCGATATTTTCTGTATCTAGATATGTGTTAATTTGATTCACTAAGAATGGCTCTTGAGGTTCATGATGATTTTGTTCGAAATTAATGGCATCGTTTGTCGTATCGATTGATGTAGACGATGTCTCCGTTGCTTGATTTTTACGACTAATAAAAATAGCCAACCTCTTTCTATTTTCAGCCCATGTGTCTTCTAAGACTTCTTGGCTGAAATTCGAGATTTCTTTGTCGGGTTTTCTCATATTATATTTGATTAGCCTTTCATAATGGACAACTATGGATTTATTGTCTTGAGGGTTTAGTATTTCGAAGTTATAGTCACTGATAACTTTCTTGATAACGAAAGGTCCGTTAAATTTAGGTTCGAAACTTTTGACTTGACCAACTCTTTGTCGTGAATTTTTAAGGAGTACAAAATCGCCTACGTTAAAGCATATTTTATTCGACGATTTCTTGTCGAATTGTTTCTTTTGATTCGATTGAGCTTTTTCCAAATTTTGGTTTATTTCTTTGACCAGCTGGTTTTCATCTATTTTGATCTCTGGAGTTTCAATTTCTAAGCCTCTGTCTTGGCTAGATGGTAAAATTTTCTTGAAAACTACTTCGTTTGGTGCGAAGTTTGTCGAACTATGAACATTATTGTTGTAAGCGAAAACAACATCGCTTAAAACTTCATCCCAGTTGTCGTGCTGACTATTTACAAAAGTGCTCAACATTTGTTTAATGGTTTTGATTGTTCTTTCCACTAGACCGTTGCATTGAGGATGATAACCCGTAGTCCTCAGTTTCTTGATATTGTAAGTACTACAGAATTCAGCGAATATTTGAGCTTCAAAATTTCTTCCTTGATCGGTTAACCACCCTAAAGGAACGCCGAATTTGTTGATGATATCTTCCTTGAGGAACCTAATTGTGATCTCCGCTGTGTAGCTAGATACGGGTCTTGCTATTACAAACTTAGAAAAATGATCAATTGCGATAATTATAAAACGATTACCCCTAGTGGTAATCTTCAATGGGCCTACTACATCTACACAGATTAAGTCCCATATTTTGTTGATTTTTATTGAAACTAGAGGATGTTTATTGGGTTTCCTTGTAGACTGCTTGAATCTTTGGCAAATATCACACGTCAGACAGTAGTCCAATATAAAGCTATGACTTTGAGGCCATACAAACCTTGAAGAAATGCTTCTGTAAGTCTTTTCGAATGAAAGATGACCGCTTGAAATAGAATCGTGATAGACTAAACAAACTTGACTCCATAATTTTCTGGGTACAACGGTGACTAAGTTTCCTTCTTTGTTCGTCATTTTTAGGATTCCATCTTCGATTTGAAGATTGCTGAAGTTTAAGCACCAAAATTTCGAGTAAACAGAGTCTTGTAATACTTCTTCATCTCTGGACCTGAACGCTATTTTGACTAAAGCTAAGTCCCTATCATTGTCTTGTTCGTATTCCCACTCAACGTTTAACTTAATGTCTAATGAATTAACTTGTTCCTCAATCACATTTGCTTCGTTTAATCTTGATAATAAATCAGCGAGCGTGTTTTGTTTACCTGGGCAGTACACTATTGAGTAATCTAGATCTTGTAATTTCAGGAGAAGTTGGTATAAACGACCATTTGGCTCTTTTGCCTTTACGAGTGTACTAAGTGGTTTGTGATCAGTGAAGAACTTGATGTGTCGACCATAAATATAGGATTGAAAATGTTTAGCAGCCCATACTATTGCTAGCATTTCACGCTCGCTTGTGGAGTAATTCCTTTCGCTTGAATTTAATTGACGGCTTGCATACGCCACGGGATGAATTTTCCCTTCTACAACTTGAGTTAAAACAGCGCCTATACCAAGGCCTGAAGCGTCCGTATAAATTGAAAAACCATTTTTGAAATTAGGGTAAATTAGTATGGGTGCTTTGACTAACTGCTCTTTGAGCAAATTGAAAGCTTCGTCAGCTTCTTTTGACCACGTATATACCACCTTCTCTTTCGTAAGTTCAAACAAACACGCGGCTGTCGTGCTAAAATTTGGGATAAATCGTCTGTAATACGATAACATCCCTAGAAAACGTTTGACTTCTTCTTTTGATTTAGGAACGCCCATGTTCGCTATTACGTTTGTTTTTGCTGCATCTGGTTTCAATCCATCTCCAGAAATTACATAGCCTAAATAGTTAACTTGACTCATCCCAAAACAGCATTTTGATGGCTTTAGCTTGAGACCAGCTAAAGCGAATTTCGATAAAATTAATTCTAACCTTTCCAAATGTGACTTGAAATTAACTGAATATACAATGACGTCGTCAAGATATACAAGGCAATATTTCCATGTCAAATTTCTCAGCAATGTGTCCATAAGCCTCTGAAAGGTAGACGGTGCGTTGCATAGACCAAAAGGCATCACCATGAATTGATAAAGTTTGTGATTTGCGATAAAGGCTGTTTTCTCACGGTCCCGTTTTGCTAAAGGTACTTGAAAAAATCCGCCTGCGCAATCCACGGTACTGAATACGTAAGAGCCGCCTAAAGCGTCTACGGTATCGTCTATTCGTGGAAGTGGATAAGAATCCTTGATTGTGGCTTCGTTCAGTTTGCGGAAATCAATGCAAAATCTATATTCTTGCTCTTTGCCTTCTTGCTTCTTTTTCTTGACCAGCACAATTGGGCTTGCCCATGGGCTCTGACTCTCTTCGATGACTTTATTCCTCATCATTTCGTCTACTTGACGTTCAACTTCATCTTGAGCCGCTTGGGGAAGTCTATACGACCTTTGTTTGATAGGTGCTGCGTTTCCAGTGTTTATTCGGTGTTCGGTTAAATTGGTGCGGTCTGTACTGAACTCCGACCATTGAAAAACATGCTTGTATTTTTCTAATAGTTGAAAGAGCTGATTGCGTTCATTAACGTCTAAGTTTTCACCAATTTTGATTTTCCTTACGTCAATTTTTACGTCTTCTCGTTTGTTTTCCTGTTCTTTTTTTGAATCTTGACTATCATCCGTTACCATCGCTTCTTCAGCGTAACAAAGACACCCAATTATTGCTTCTTTGTCAACAAAAGCATCTTTTCCGCTTGCGTTTAGTACACTAAGTAACACAGTACCGTCTTCTTGGACAGTGTTCAAACTACTTGCCCATACGATACCTCTCGTAAGGTCTTTGATTGTCATTGCTTTAGGTTCGAACATTACTTCGTCATTCGGCTTGAAATGTTTAACTTTGATTTTGACCAAATTTTCTGAATTTGCTTTTATGAATATCTTGTTTTCAAGTTCTATGTTATATGCTTCGATGACTGGTTCAGCATCTTTAATCATGTTGATTCTATGTACTTGATTGTTTTCCTTGATTACAATTTTTTGTTCTGAGAAGTCAAAACTAGCGCCAAATTTATTAAAGAAATCGATACCTAGTATGGCAGGTTCTGAGAGTTTCGCAAAAATAAACTCGTGTTCACCTTCCCATTCATTCATCCTAAGTTTGACGGAGCCAATTGCACATTTGACTTCTTCTGTGTTTAGTGCCGACTTGATTGTGAGTTTTGTTTTCTTCAGACACATGCCTTTGGACTGGTTCCCACTCTTGATAAAATTTTCTATTTTATCGGATAAGCGTTTGGGTAATGAGTCTGGACTAATAAAAGATGCGCTTGAGCCTGAATCCGCTAAAAATTTTAATCCGACCTCTTGCCCAAATAATTCAACGTTTGATTCTATTCTAACTAGCTTGCTTTTGTTACAACCAACAATATTTTGACACTCTATTGAGTTTGTTTCTTGAAATTCATCTGAATCTACTTCGATCTCCGCGTCTATCGTGTAGCCTTGATGGTGTTGTTTTTGGTTTCTCTGACGGCTGAAGTTGTTTCGGTTTGTTTGATAGCTTGATCCAGCTTGGTTGTTAGTCGTGGTTTGACTTCTCCAGTTACTTGAACTTGGTCTTCTTTCGTTTTGGTAGCCATTGTTATCCTGAAATCTTAATCTTTTTTGAAAATTACTTGGGTTTTGAGGTCTGGACTGGTTCATCCTTGCCTGGCAATCACTTGCCTTATGTCCAAATTTTTGACAAAAGTTACATGTTCCATTAAACTTGTTTGATCTCGTTCTTGACTGGTCGATTTTGTTTAAATCGACTTCTTCTTTGATATGGAATTTACCTTGATAAATCTCTTTGTAATCAACTGATTTGTCGAATATCTGAACAATCTCAGGCCATTTCTTGTCTGAGAGCAATTCTAAATAATTCTTGATTGTTTCTGGAACAGCTGATAACAGTCTTGATCTCAACATTCTTGTTCTGTTTTCTTCGTCTAACCCTGGTAGACCTTTATCGATTAATTTCTCGATCTCGTAGCAAAATGTTGAAATTTTCTCTTCGTGCTTGAGTTGTCTCGAATAAAATAGATTCAAGTAATACTCTGGTGACTTGACACAACCTCTCTTGAGTTTCTCAAAAATTGATTTGATTGAAGTCTTGTCAGTTTCAGTCATTTGTTCAAATAACTTCTTTGCTTTGCCAGTTAGACAAATTTGAATAGCTTCTATCTTCTGAGCATCATTCCAATTGTAAATAATACAGTCATACTTGAATGCAGCTTCGAATTCGTCAAATGTTCCATTTTCGCCATCATATACTAAATTATTTCCGATTCCACGTCTCATTTTCTACTTGAGCCTATACTAACTTTAAACACTTGAAAAATACTAACAACAGAAAATTGACTAACACTTGATAAAAACACAAACTTGATTTTTCGATAAAGCTAATACCACAAAGCTTAATTACAATACAATTCTTGACTAATACTAAAAACTATCACTTGATTTTTTTTCTTTTTTTTTTTCAATCCTCAAAAGGAAAAACAACAACAACAACAATAGAAAAAGAATTGAAACACAATTACAATTTTTTAAATAAACAGTGTGTGAGTTACAAAAAAGAAAAGTTCTCACACGCTTTTAAGAATTTAATTTTTTTTTTTTTAAATATTTATATTGTCTTTGCAATAAACTAACACACACTTGATACTTGCTGACTATGACTTTAACAATAAGTTTTCTCTCTTTACTAATAAATATTCTGAGACACGCTCTAAACTTAACTTAGCTTACGACACTTAAAGCTTAACAGTAACTTGATACACGCTTCGACTTGATTAGCTTACGACACTTAAAGCTTAACAGTAACTTGATACACGCTTCGACTTGATTAGCTTACAATTTTAAAGCTTAACCCGCTATCACCAATGTAAGTAGGGGCATGGGAGTGGGGTCTAGGACCAATAAAATAAAGAATTATATTTCTAAAATATTTATTAATGATGATATAAGTCTTCACTTCTATTTATAGGAGTGAGGACGCTCACATAATGATTGTAACAAAGTAACAAGCAGCACTGTATATGATTGGTTGTTTTTTTTGTTTATAACATAAACGTCTATAATTTTACACTTATTTGTGTGTAATTTGAGTTCAAAATTTTTACACATCAAATATTTACAGTGTAGATCTGTTGACGAGAATTTTATTGAAATTCTATATTCTAAATTAGTTAATGAAATAGGTCTAAAATCATTTACTTGTTAATGCCTCTCGGTGATCATTTAGAATATCTATAAAAATTCTTTAAAATATTTGAAATATTTTTTATAAAGCCCATGCTCAAGCCATTCAGTCAAGGTGAAGAACTATCGAGTATGTTGGGTAAAATTTTATTTCTAAAGGTTCCCCAAGTAAATTATCTAAAAAATATATAAAGTACATAGAGTATTTTTATATTGCTATTTTCAATAGGTCAATTTTTTTATATTTTATTTGAAATAAATTGAGTAAGATTTACTTAAATGTTAAAAATAACACTTTAGAATATCAATATCAATTAGAAAAATCGAAAATATAAAAAAAGAAAAAAGGAACTGTCATTATAATCATACATAAAATAAAAGTTGAACTCTTTATCTAAATTTTGACTACTTGGTTAAACATGTTTAGCATTTTTATCAGAAAAAAATTTCGTCTTAAAATTTACTATTAATCTTGGCTTAATTTTGAATAGAAATTACTGAACAAATTTAAAAATTTATATTTTTTCTTGAAATTTAGACGAATGGAAAGTAATGTTTAAAATTTGGTGCTATTATCTTATTTTATTCAAATGATAGATTTTGACCGTTTTTTTGAGTATAACTTTGGATTGGAAGGTCAGATAAAAATCTTTTATATGTCATTTTAATCAGAATTTATTAAGATTTGAAACGATATATTAATACAGTAAAAAAATAATAAGGATATGAGGACAATGACGTTGAATAGATGGGATCAAGGTCAAGTTGTTTATTTTAAGCATTTACCTTGCTCTCATGAGAGCTGGTTGTCTGTATGTACAAAATTTCATTAGTTTTGGATGCTCTCTAGATAGTTTTTTTACAAAAAAACGACAAATATCACATACTAAAAATCAAAACATAAAAAAATTCTTAACGCACAAAATCCGAATAACATACATATTTCGACCTTAGAACAACAGGCTTTTTAAAAAGAAAAGTTTAAATTAGACCCGTTCTTTATCAATAACTAGTCAATGCGAACTTATAAGCTACGGAAGGATTTAAGTTGACAAACAATAAAAAATAAATCTTAAACGTGTGTACAGCGTTATTAAAATAAGGCATAGCGTTAATCGAATTCTGAAGAGAAAAATAATGCGTTAGGCTAAGGTAGAAAAGGGTTGGGTCCCGAAAAAAGTCATAAGAATGATGAAAAAGTGTTTCAAAATAATTTAATAATTTTCTAAAATTTGTGTTAAAATTTTTTTATTTCAACCTTTAAATGAAGGCTTAAAAAAATTTTTCTAAATCTTTTAATCGAGACTTCATTTTATACCTTAATGATTATATTTATCTTTCTTATTAACACTATTTTTATCGCCCTCTTTCACCAATAAATTCACCACCCTAAGGCTTTTTTTTGCAACTCTATTAATCTATTTCCCTAGCCTAACGCTTTTTTTCTTGATTTTTTACTAGTATCTTCTTCATTGGCTAAATTTAAATAATTTTAAATGTAAGCATTTATGGTGCATTTATACTTGATAGAAATTAGTAGGCTAAAATAGCTCTGAGTTAAACTCAAACTCAAGAATTTTTTGTAGATTCTCTTTTGATGAGATTTGGCGAAAAGAAATTTGAACAAATTTCTGAAAACTTGGTGACCCGTAAAAGTTGAATGATAATCTTTTTAAAAATCTCTTTTCCTTCATATGCATTAAATTATTGTTTAAAATTGATTAATGAGAAAATATAATATGTTTAAATAGGTGAAAGAAGTTTATTAATTTAGATCTTCTTTTAACATAAAGAAGATAAGCTTAAATTTCTAGTTCAAGCGAATATAAATTAAATTGCCCTCAGGAGCAATTATACAGACAATTTTAGAAAGTCTCATTATCGATATGGATTTTTTTTGTTCAAAAATTGCTTCAAATTTTTTTCTTTTTTTAATAATAATAAATGCTAAAAATTCAAATTTTACTTGTCTACAATAAAATAACCAAAAAGTAAATATAAAAAAAAATTATTTCAAATTTCAAAAATATAATCAATTTTTGTTTTATTCCTCGTTATTTTTCCAATAGTTATACTTTCAAAAAAAATTTTTTTTTTCAAGTTACACATCGCATTTTTTTTATTTACTCGGCGGAAAAAATATTTTCCATATTTTTTTAATACTTTTTTTTTATTTGATTTCAAAATCTGTAGGTTTCTTGAAGATTTTTCAAGAAAAAAATTTAAAATGTTGCTTTGTCTAACAATTATTGGCCTTACGGCTATAAGTCAAATATCATGTTTAGGCGAGATTATTTACGCTTTGAATGCTGGTGGTGAATCATACACAGACGGTAATGGCATTAGATATCGCCGTGATTATTTAACGGAAGGAACTGCATCTGATTATGGTCGTGGTCTTGATATTAAAAGAGTAAATGCACAAGATAAACCAGTTTATCAAACTGAAAGATATGCAGCAGAAACATTTGGGTATACAGTTCCAATGCCTTCAGGCGATGGTGAATATGTACTTTGGTTGAAATTTAGTGAAGTATGGTTCAATGCTCCAAATTTAAAAGTATTTGACGTTGCTCTAAACGATGCAATTGTTGTTAAAGACTTGGATATTTTCGCTAATGTTGGTCGTGGTGTTGCTCATGATGAAATAATTCCATTTCAAGTTAGACAAAATAAATTAATCGTCGAAGGTAAAAGCTTTCCATTTAATGGAGAAATTAGAGTTGATTTCATTAAGGGCGAATTAGACAATCCTAAAGTAAATGCCATAATTGTAATGAAAGGAACTCCCGATCGTAAGATTAAATTTTAATTCTAAAACTATTCGATTATTTTTGTTAAATCTGAATTTTAAAAAGAGGTTCCAAAATTGCCAGCATATGAACCAGAAAAACAAAAGTTCGAAGAAGAAGACGAAGAAGACTTTGAAGAAAATCAAGAAGAAGAGAATAATGACGAAGAATCATATGAATCGAAAGTTCGTAGGAAATTAAGACAAAATGAAGAGGTAGAGGAGGAAAGCTCAAACCGGAATAGAAAGAAGAAAGTCTACGAAGAAGAGCCAGAAATAATTGATCCATATGCCACTGATGAAACAAGTTATTTGATACCAATTTTAGCGACACTTGGTGCATTTATTCCTCTTTTATACTGTCTATGCAAATATAGATAGATTTATCGAAAAAAACTCATGGAGCTTAGAATTGTGAAAATCAAAAATTTTTTTTTTAATTTAAAGTCGTTATTTAAAATATTTTTAACACGATAATTCCTTTTTAAGTTATTTCTAGACTTTGTGATGTTAGTTTGAATGTTAAAAAAAAAGTTAAAAAAATTTTTTTTATTCTTATAATATTTATTGATATTCTATTTGATTCTAAAATTTATTATTAATTAATAAAATAAGATTTCAACAAGAATTTAAACCTGTAAAATAAAATAAACTTTTTAAAAAAAATAAAAAACGAGCGAGTTTGGAAGTTGGGATCTGTCATCTCGATGTTCTCGAAGTTTGTTCAGTGTCTGCTTCTTTTTTTTTGAAGTAAACAAATGTTGTATAACAGCCGGCGTAATTTTTGACCTTTAGTATTTGTGATTTAATTGTATCAATTAAAAATTGATTGAGAAATAAATATTTAAGATCTAGGGACTTAAAATTAAATTCAGTCATCTTCAAATTTGTTTTGACTATAATGATTTTTGGGCTATCAACAAGTACAAGTTTTTGAATAAAATAAGAATTTTGACCTTTCATTTTTATTAGAGTAGGTAGTTACTGGGCTATCGCCAATGTGGAACTAAATTTTCGACTGAAGATGGATAAAGAATTTATTAGTAAAAAATTTCTCACCATGAAGGACCCACTACTTTTTGCAACCTAAATTCATTCAGCTTGAGGTGTGCTTGCGGAATGAATTTAAATTTGCTTGCAATCTTACAGAGACCTGAAAGTCAGAAAAACCAACTATACAAGCCGAATATTTTAAAAAGTGGTTGGGCATCTCTTACTAAAGTGAAAATGTCAAAAAATAGGTCAAATAATGTCCCTTGCCTTCTCATTTTGAAAATTGTATCACTTAAAAGGTCTACTAAGAATAACGGCTGATATTTAGTGCCTATAGTTGGACAAATATCAAAGTATTTATTCAAAAATTTCACGCCATATATTTGAATATTATTTATTCAAAAAAATAAATAAAAATTTTTGAAAATTATTTAAGGATTCGCATTAAAAACACTTTTAATTATGGTTAAATAATTTTATTTTCCACGATCAAGACGATTTCTTGGATTTTAAATAATGTTTTCTTAAAAACGGTTTTAAGTAAAAAAAATTTAATTAGTTTTCAAAATTTTGAAAGTAGCTATTTTTAAAATTTTATCCAAATTTAAAGTAAAAGCAGGTCAAAATCATTTTAAGAAAAAAGTCTACAGAATCTCTTAAATTTTTTCTACAGACACAACACTAAAAAAATTTTATTTTTCAAAGAAAACCGTTGGTTCTTTGTAATTAATATTTTTTTTTAACAGTTACCTAGGAGATTTAAATTAAAATGTGAAGGTAGCAGACTTTTTATTATTCAAATGCATTAAAGAAAAAAATATTTCTATTTTAAATTTTAGATAAAACCAAGTAATTTAGTTTATGAAACAGGTTAATGCACTCTAAAATAATTCTAAAACAATGACAGATATTTACAAGAATTATATGGAAAGTTTAGAATTTGATCCAAGTAAATCTACATTTTCAGCTTATAATGACCAAGTAGGCTCCGAGATAGAGAATTCTAAATTTTTTAAAAATTAATTCTTCTAAAATTTTATTTAAGCATCTAACCGAGTTAGTTAAGTATAGTTTAGCGAGTACTTCGAATAATGACGAATTTTACAAAAAGCTAGTCGAATTAAAAAACGAGCAAAAAAAAACTCTTCTTTACATGGAGGATTTGTACAACCATAAACAAATGCTCAAGGATAATATTCAAAAAAGCGAATTAAATTTAAAAGATATAAAATCAATGACTTATCCTTTACCCAAAGATGAAAATTATAAATTTAATTTGAATACTATAAGTGCATATGAAAATAAACCAATTGGTCTCATTGAAAGTGAGATTAACAATTTTAAAAAAGTTGAATCTAAACCACCTCTACCAAAATCAAGTACTGTCACATTTCAAAATACAGTAACAGTTGCGCGTGAAAATGAAGATTATGAAACAAAAACCCATGAGAGCATAAGCAACGATTTGAAAAGGATTGAGAGAATATGGGAGGATTTTAAAATTGACGATGAATTAAATTTAAGCAAAAAAAGTATTGATTTTAATAAAAAATTCGAAAAACGTTTAAAAAATGATTCAAAAAATATAAAACGACCATCGTCTAGTATTCAAGTTGAATGGGTACCTAGAGTTACCATTCCGGAGCCGTTTTCAATGACTATTCGTGAACAAATCAAATCTGAAAAGAAAAAAAAAGTTGCTAGAGAAATGCAAGATGAAAGAGAAAAACGTATTGAGGCCGAATTAAGAGAATGTAGTAAAAAATTTCGTGCTCAACCAGTACCAGCACATGTTATGGTTCCATTATATGAAAAATTAAAAAATGAAGAAGAGTTGAGAAAAATTAAATTGAAAAAAATGAGTCAAGAATACATGGAAAAAGTTTCGAAGCCTTTTAATTTGACCGAAACAAAAAAAAAGGAAGTTACTAAAGAGCGTAGACATTCGTTTTCAGAAGGTCAAACTGAATTTAATGCTCAGCCTCTACCAGAATTTTATTTTAATGATGAATTAGATGAAAAGTAAGGCAATATTTAATTTTTAAATTAGAACTCAGAAAATTATGTTTTTTTTTTGTCAGAATGAAAGAATTGGAATTGTATAAACAGCTGAAAAATCAAATGAGAGCCTTGGAACTTTTGAAAAATAGCAAAATGCCAAATAACATGGCGTTGTATGAAGAGAAAAAAAAATTAGAACAAGAAAGAGCTAAGTTGTACATTAAAGAAATGTCTAAATTACAAAAAAAAGTCGATCAGTCATTAAAAAAACGAGCTACATCAGCAACTAAATCAAGAAAGCAAAAAACACATGATGTACCTGATTTCGATGCTATGTACAGAAAATTTGTCATTGAATTAGAAACAAGAAAAGCTGAGAATAGAAAAAATACAAAAGCTGAGCCATTTTTACTTTTAACAGAGAGTAGAACTAGAGCTAAGAATGACGAAGAATCGAAAAATATCAAAAGAAGCAATAGCATGTCCCGACTGAGTAAAATAAAAATAAAAAAACTAAACAAAAAAAAATTCTATCTTAAAATTTCTTAAAATAGATAAAAGCTTGTCAATGTCTATGGATGCATTTCCGATTAAATATACAGAGACGCAAAAATTACGAGAAAGCATCACTAAGTATGAATTAAAAATAATTTAATAAAAAACCTGTTAGTTTCATCTTTTCCCAAGAGAAAAGAAATTGATAAGAAACGCTTTTTAAACAGCAATGAGAAATGTGAGCGTTTTTTAAGTGTTACCGTAATCTCTTATCTATAACTCTAATGGAAAGTGACTGAGAAATCCAATGGGCTTCCATTAGAGTTATAGTAATTTATTCAAAAATAAGTCTCTAAGTTCCGATCTTGTAATATCTTTAGGTGTTTTTATCGTGTTTTTACAGACAAAAAACGGTATTTAAATAGTATTGTTTATCTTTTTTTTCCTCTCGGGTTAAGGAAAAATAAAGACCCAAAATCATAAAATCTAAACAAAAATTATTTGAAAATTATGAAGCAATTGCCAACGAGAAGCATCAATAAATATTGATTTATTTTGATCACAAGAAAAGATAGTTTTAAATATTTACTATGGTGATTCATAAGAAAGTAGCTTTTTGAAAAATTATTTTTGAATATTTTGAAATAAAACTTTAAAGCCTTACAAGGTGCAAAAGGAAAAGATCGATTGATCCATAGTTACAAGATGCGAGATCTCTAATATTTTTTAAAGTGTTTTCAGTAAAATAAAAATTTATTTGAAATTGATAAGGCTTTATATAGTGTAATGCATTCGAATTTTCCATGATATAATGTTCATGATATTTCATTCAGACGGCTATAAAAACTTAGTTTTATTTTTAGAGGAAATTGCTTTAAAAAATGCACTAAACCTTCTGAAACCTATCTTTACGATCATTTCCTTATGATTGAATTTAAATTTCTACAAATTATAAATTTTAAAGAGATAAACTTAATGATATGGTTCGGAAAGAACTTCAAAAAGAACACATTGAAAAGATTAAAAAATTAAAAGAGAAAAAATTACATGAACAAATTCAAGACAAAATAAATTATAATCCTAAAGAAGTCAGCAAAAATTTTGATAGGCAAGCTAGAAAATTAAGGTAATTTTAGAGCTATTTTAGAAAATAAAAAATTTATTTAAATTTTTTTTTAAACCAATTAAGACTCGAGCAAAAAGCTAAAGAAGAAGAATACGAAAAAGAAATTGGTAATATGTACAAGTCTGTAGAGAGTAGAAAGCTACAAATTGAACAAGTTGAAGAGGTTGGCAAAATTTTTTTTTTAAATAAAAAATCAAGAATTAATTTCAAAAATTTTTATTTTCTTTTAGGATAATATCAGACGAGCTATGGAAAAGAAGTATAAAGATGTTTTAAAAAAAGTTGGTATTGATGATAATTTAATCAATGAAAAGAAGTAAATCAACATTAAAATTAAAATCTTTTTTAATTTAAAAAAATATTTAAATTTTTTTTTTTAAATATTTTTTAGATCAACTACCAGAGTGGCTAGTTCAGTAATTCATGATCAAGCTGAAAATGATTGGATTAATGAATAAGAATATAATCTTTAATACTAAGCCAAAATTTATTTCAGATATTATTTTAAATTTTTGATTATAACTTTTTTTTTTGAAAAATTTAAACAAATTTCATCAAATAAAACAATTTTTTTTAATAGATTGAAAAATGAAAAAGTTGATAATTGAAGACTAATTGAATTGATTTTATTCTAGAAAACGATTAAATAAAAAATAATTTCATTTTTTCAAGGGGCTTTTAAATAATCAAATTTTCGTGAACTTTTGGTTCGACATTAAGAATAATTTCCAAAATATGTTTCAAAGTTGCTTGACCATTCGCTTTAAACGCTTGTCTTAAATCAATTTTTTTGACTTCCAAATCTTTATCAATTTTTAAAGCATCAGTATCTTGACCAGTTGAGTATTGTTTTTGAAGTTTAGCAACATTTTCCTCATGTTCTTTGCGAAATTTATCAATTTCGGCGGTTGATTCGTCTTTAGCTTTCTTTAGCAAAGCTTGTTTTCGTTTTTTAGCTGCGTCAATAATTCCTCTAGCTCTTTTTTCAGCATCAGTCAACATCACAATGCAATTAGCATCTGTTGTACTATGATCAACTACTTCTTTTTTCGGCATAATTTTAAATTTTCAAAAATTTTAAAATTAATTTTATTTAAATAAAATGATATTTTTGCTACTTATTTTTTTCTCTCATAGAAAAAGAAAAAAAACAAGTAAAAATATTGCAAGCATTTTTTATTTATTAAAACCAGTTTTTTTAACTACCTTGCTTTTTTTTAGGATTTTAAGTTTCAAATTTGTTTTTAACTCATAAATTATTTTTAATTCTTGTTTCTTTAGCAGGAAAAAAAATTAACTAAAAATCAAGTTCTTGATATTCGAAAGTTTAATTAGATTTTAAGTTTTGGATTAGAAAGAAAAAGTTTAAGACTTTTCAAGTGATGAATGAAGATTGTTATATCAAGAAATAATGTGATCAAGAAACAATCTAATAAGCAATGCTGAAAGAAGCTGATCTAGCCGTTATTTTTTGTAATTAAATAAATAAACAATCTTATATAAATTATTCAAAATCCTTACCTAATATAAATTTAAAAAATTTAGTTTTAATTTTCATGGTGATTATGAAAAAATAAAAATAGCTCTCCAAGCGAGAAAGTAAAACAAAAAAGTCCTATTTATCCTAAACTCATACAAAAAAAATGGGTCAAAATCATTGCCTAAAAAACTACTTTTCGAAATCGTTAAAAACAGATATAAGTGTGGCACAGTAGCCCGAAATTGCCGTTTCTCTGAGATACGAGAGACGGTAAAAACATGTATTCCAGAATACATGGTCACAACATACGTTTGTGGGATTCACGAATATCCCCTTGAGAACATAATTATAACAATAGAATATTTTATTACACGTTAAATACACGTTTAGCTTAGAGAATAAAATATCAATGACAAATTAGATATTAATTTTGAATCTAATTAATTTAAAATTATTTTCATGAAAATTTGTGAAAGTTAATGCATGTTCACAAATTGAAGTTTTGAATGACCAGAGTTTTGCTTTCTCGCTATAAAATATTTGATGGCAATTTTTGGATGATTTTACTTCCCGTAAAGCCTTGTTTATAGCCCCGGGGTTCTACTATTTTTTGGTGATCTCGACACCTGGGTAAAGTTTCATACTTTTTTCAATTAAAATTAAACTTTTTTAATAAAAAAAAACTAAAATTGACCTTTTTTTAAAATTTTTAAGCGTCAACTCATCAAGCTTTCAAATACCCCCCATGAACCAGTAAATACTTGCACATAAGACAAAATTAAACTTCAGATATGGCTTCTGGGGCTCTATATATACAGCATTGTGAAAAAATTAGAGAAAAATAAAAAAATTTTCTTAGTTTTAAGAATGAATGAACTTTTCGGAATATTTTTTTTTATTTAAAAACTGCTCGTATGAGCTTTTGAATAAACCAACACTCCCTAATTGTTTAATAAAAAAAATCTTGAAATAATATAAAAAACAACTGTTCCTCTTTTTTTGGGGAATATTTTTTGTGATAAATTTAGATAAAATTGTGAACTTTACTGTCCTATTTCCTAAATTCTCAACCAATCCTTATGAAATTTTTGAAATAAGGTAAAACAACTTTTATTTACCTCCAAAAAAAATTCAGTCGATTTGAAAAAAAATTTACGTAAGAAAATGCCCCCAGAATTCAAAAATCGCTCATCAGTAACACTTGAGGACAGAACTTAAGCTAGAACGATGAGTCAACAAGGAAAAATGTCGGAAACTATCCGAAAGGAGTTGGACAGTGGTATATCGTGAATTAAAAAAATAATTGATCGTTACTATAAAACAAAATCATATCAAGATAGTCTTTTATCAGGTAGTTCTCCATTTTCTTTCCAAAAAAGATGTTAGAAATCTGATCCGTTTAGTGAAGAAAAATCGTACCTAACCATCCAATGTGCTTGAAAATCAATTGATATTGTCTAATGGTAAGAATGCATCTTCATTTTTAGTCAGAAGACGGTTATCGGTAAATAAGCTCGAATGGAAAGTTGCTGTTAAGAGACCTCGCTTTCATGTTAAAGCTAGAAAAGCATTTTTTGAGAAAATAAATCATGGTCAGTGTCTAAATGGAGACAATTATTTTCATTGAAGAAATGAACATTGAGTTTAAAGACCGAAAAAAATAATTTGCATTCGTAAGATCATTGGAGAGAAACACAATCAAGATTGTATCTTTCAGTGTACGCAAGCAAGGAAGTGGTTCGATTGGGATATGGTGTTGTATGGGTTATTTTGGTCTAGGTATTCATTGTATCTTTGATGTGAGATTAAGTGCTACCAGAAACATACAAATTTTAAATGAAAACTTGATTGAATCGATGGAAAAGGCCAGTCGTTCATATTTCAGCAAGATAATGCACCTTGCCATAGAGCCGAAATAGTAACCAAATGTTTCACTGATAAAAAAAATAGAGTTTCTAAAGTGACCAGCTAACAGTCCAGATTTAAATTGTATTGAAAACTTATGCAGTTGGTTAGATAGAGGGCTTTCAAACGGAGGAACACGATCCCTGGACTAATTGAAAGAAATTGTGGCAGAAATCCTGGAAAGAGTCCCAAAAAAGGTGATCAAGAATCTCGTTGAATCAATGCTAATAAGATTAAATGCATGCATAAAAAATATGGGAGAGTTACACGATATTGACGCTTTTTTCCCTTCAGTTTAGGATTTTTCTCTAAGTTTTTCACAAACTTTTTTTTGTTTTTTATAGGAGTTTTTTTTAAACAGATTTTCTTACACAAATGAAATTCGCCGTTTTTCTTGCAAAATAAAGATAGAAAATTTTTTTTAACTAAAATGGAGGGAAAACAGTAAAAAACTAATTTTTTTTTGCCTTTTCGAATTCTCGTGAATTTACTGGAATTCCGGGAAATCTGGTGAAAACATAGTACTGTAAATAATATCTAAAATTCTGATGCATATAAAAAAATTCTCTTATCTGTCAAATTAATTTTTAATGTGTGAAAATCCGCGAAATCATAAACCTTATTCCTTTTTTATTTATCAAATAAATTTTGCTTTATTAAAAAAAAAAACTTTTTCGAAAATTTTGAAATTCAATAAGAATAAAATAGGGCAACTCTCAATGAAAGAATATGATAAGATTATGAATTTATTTCAACTCAAAAAACTTGAAAATTTTACAAAAAATTAAAAACTGAAGCCTTGTGACTAACTTTATTATCACTCCAATAAATATATAAAAAAAAACACTTGTAATAATCACTTAACAACCATAGTGAATAATACATTTATCCATTTGGTAATTATCTCATCCAATCAAAAAAATCCAACAAAACTTACTATTTATTGCGCAATTCTATTTACTGCATAAAAATAAAATTAATCATCTACACAATATTAAGATAAGGATAATATATGGATTCGGTTAAACTATTTCTCCCATACTAAATATGGCTTTTTATTTTTGTTGTTGTTTAGGAACACATAAAGAAGACATTATCTTTTTCTTAAATATTTGCTTATTTGTTTCGGAATATATTCAAACTAATAATTTTTTAACTCATATATTTTTTATTGCTAATTAAATTTAGTAAGAGCTAATCTTATCAAAAATTTTAAAAAACTCATTTTTCCTATTTAAGCAGCGTATTTAATTTCTATTTGACAATCGAAAATTTTAAAAACAAATTTTATTTAATATCAAATTTAAATTTAGTCGAAATGGATAAAATGTTGCATAACCCTTATTCTGAGCATTATCACAAAATTAAAGCTCCATCAACTCCATACTCCGAAGCCATTCCAAATGGTTTAGCTGTTGGCAAACAAATTCTTATCAGAGGTGAACTCTTACCAAGTGCTGATTGGTAAGGCTCGTTTATTGAAAAAAGTTAAAACTCTCAATGTTTAAATAATTTTTTTCAAAAGGTTTTCATTTAATTTAGAAGGTGGTGGTAACACTGTTTTACATGTCAATCCAAGATTTAATCAAAATTGCGTTGTACGCAACACTAAAATCGGCACATGGGGTCCAGAAGAAAGACACGGTCATTTCCCATTCAGTCGCAATGGCACTTTTGAAATTATTATTCTAGTTGAAGAAGACAAATACAGAGTAATTTTTAAATTATTATTTTTTTTTAGGTTAGCCGTAATTTATCGTAAAAATTAGCATATTTAACATTCTTATTTGTTTGCTTTTAATTGTAAAAATTTCCTAATTTCGATTAAAAACGGCATAAAAAAATTGTTTTCTTGTTTTTTTTTTTTAAATTTTAAATTTAATTTTAGATTGCCATTAATGGTCAACACAGTTTCGATTACCAACATAGAGTTTCCTTCCATGAAGTAACTCATTTGTCCATTAAAGGTGATTTACAAATTCATAAAATCACTTACTCAGGTGTAAGTAAAGAATTTTCACCTAAAATTATCAAGACTTAAATAAAAATTAAATAAAAAAATTTCAAGGGTTACAATCCTAACCACAAAAATTTCAATCACCCAGTAAATATCTTTTAATCTTTAAAAAGAAATTATTGAATTTAAATTTATCGAGTATTTAATTAAAGGGTCTTCCATTTTGTACTGATTTCGAACCTAAAAAAGGCAGAATAATTCAAATTAGAGGTGATGTTCCACATCACTCTGGTAGATTCGAAATTGATATTCAAGACGGCCCAGGCGTTCAACCAGGCAACATGCAATTACACTTTAACCCACGTTTTGATGATCCACATACACCAGAACCAGTCGTTATTCGTACTAATAGACACTTTGGTGGTTGGGGTAATGAAGAAAGACATGGTGGTTCACCATTCAGAAGAGGAGAAAGCTTTGAAGTTCTTATTTTAATTGAAGATTCCGACTTCAAAGTAATTAAATTTAAAATTTTTTTTTATTTTATTTTATTTGTAAAAATTAATTTTTTATTTTTAAGGTCGCTGTTAATGGACGTCATTTTACTGAATTCCAACACAGAACCGACTTCAATGAAGCCAATCACTTATCAATTTCTGGTGATGTTAATATTCACTCAGTAAACATTTTCTAAATTGGACTCGAATAATTATGAGTTGATTATATTGGATATTTCAGATTTTTTAATAAAATTTTTAAAAAAAGTTTATTTTAAAAATTTCACATAAAAAAAAACAAAAAATTATATTTCTATTGCATATAAGAAACAATTGTAGTTCCGGGTTGTTGCTTCATACCGTATGCTGGAGTATAATTTGGAAACGGTTGAGCATAGCCCGGTGGAGTCGGATAAAAAGGTTGATTAGGAAATCCTGGTTGTGGCACATATTGATTTGGATAGAATCCTGGTTGAGGATATGGAGCTGGTCCGCCTGGACATCCATAGCCTTGGCCAGGTACAACATAAGTTGGTCTACAAAAAAAATATCATTTAAATTTAATTTTAAGTAAAAATAATATTTTTTGTTTACTGAGGAGGGCTTCGATTTCTGTCACAATCTCTACAACAACAATATCCAAGTAAACACATTATTGGAAAGCAAAGAAGACAATCTGGATCACCATCGCAATCAAGGTCCAAACAAGGCTAAAAATATACATTTTCAGAAAAATTTTATTCTGAAAAAACAAAAGTTAAAGACTTACTATGCACATTTCGATAATAAATTTCTTGTTTTTATAAAAATGACAATTTACTCTAGGATAAAAAAGAACAATGATCTTCAAAAGAGTTAACTTGGTATTTAGGGCTTAAGGAAAAAAGTTTATTCTCTATTTTTCATATTTGTTTATTTAACGAATTCGACTTAAGGTTACATGATTATTTTTTGCGAAGAAAATTGCATGATAAATTTAAAGGATTATTTTCCTAACTTAATAAATTATGATTTATCTTATTGCTTTTTCTGAATAGGTATTTTTGTTTATAATTTTTTTGAATTTATTTATTAAAAAAATAGCTTTGAATTATGCTAAATTTTATCTTTATATTATAAAATTTTGTATACATGGGGATCTCTTTAATTAAAATTAATGAATTTCGAAATTTTACCACTATGATTATTGTACTCCCCTATCGTTTTGGTTTCTAAAGATTTCAAAATTTTCTAATGAAACAAACATAATTTTTATATTTATGAGTCAATATCAAATATTTTATATCAAAATTTTATTATTGGCTGTAGAGATCATTTTTTTAATAATTTTTGATCTTTATTTGAATTTAAAGATATTGTTTATTTAAAGTTTCAAATAAAAGTTTTAAAAAAATTAATAAAATTTTTATTAAAAATTTAAGATAAAAAAAAAACCTTGTTCTAAGAATAGAGACCAAGAAAATTCCAGTAAATTTAATTTTTATTTTATTTTACGACTCTTGTTTGATAAATTTCTCTTTCATTCTTGATATCTTGGGTGCATCAAATATCAACATATGCATTTATATATTTAAGAAATCCATACCGTCCAAAAAATTCTTGAAAATTATACTTTAAATTCTTTTTGCTGTAATTAGATTACTTAACGCTTTTACTTGAACTTTTTTAGGATCCATCTTTTTGAATTTTGAATGAATTGCTAATAAACTGAAGCGATATTAGTTTTCTATCTTTGGCGATCGGGATATACCATTTTTTTCCTAAATTTGAACCAAAGCTCCATAAAATATTTAAAGTGCATAAAAAATGCTTAGGTTATTTACTTAAAATCAAAAAATTTTTGAAGTTTACTTTGATTTAGTTACATTTTTTTTAAAAGTCAAATAATTTTTAAGTGATGGAATTGAATCGAATCAAAAATTAATGTGAAATTTCATACCTAAGAGTAAAAAGAAAAAGATTTTTCTTTTTTAACCCTTTAACTACCGGACTTAAATTTTTCAACACAAGATTTTTCGAATTTATCTCGGATTATTCGAATCTTGTTTCCATACACTCAATTTACTGAATCATACACTTAAAAAACTTATTCGTACACTCAAACAAAATTTATAGTACACTCAATGTTTCAATACACTAAAAAATTCATAACACACTTTTTTTACTTATTTTTTTTGAATTTTGTGAGGAATTTTTTTCCTAGTAAATACAGCAATAAAAAGTTATTGAAAAGTCAGCATAAAGCTGTAAGTAAGTAGTGACATATTCGTAAACGCAAAATGGAAAAGTTTTAAACTCCTCTTCCTCATTCTTTTGTACACTAATGCGAAAAATTACTTTGAAAGTCTAGTAGAGTTAAACCATAACCAAATGGCAAAATGCTGCTAAATTAATATTTTTTTTTATTTTTTAAAGTTTTTACTAAAGTAAAATATCTAATCATTATTTAAGATTTTTTTTGAATTGATAGTCAAGTCTTACTAATTTTTCAAAATTTATTTTTTTGTTATGTCATTTTTCTTTAAAAGTGTGATTTAGAGTGTGATAAAAAGTGTGTTGAAACATTGAGTGTACTAAAATTTTTTTTTGAGTGTACGAATAAGTTTTTTAAGTGTATGATTCAGTAAATTGAGGGTGTGGAAACAATATTCCCTTCGAATCTTATGTCTAGCTTAGAATATAAAAATTATTCTTTAACTTTGAAAGTTATTCAAGATAAGGAAATAATGAAATAAGAAATTATAAATATTGAATAATGTGAGATAAATTCGAATAATCTTGTGTTTCAATTTTGCAACATTGGTAGTTAAAGGGTTAAATCAAATAATAGATAAAGTTTGCATATTTGGAAAACCTGTATTTGAATTCTTTGGTGCTTAAAATGAAGAATTAAAAATTATATAACCGCTTCGAACACCAGCTGACTGCTATGGCTTTCGAAAACGCTTAAGTTCAAGTTTGATTTAAGAATTAGGAATTTAAATGTGAAAGTTTTATTTTTTTTTGGTCGTAGAAAAATGGTTGATTTTTGTGTCAAATTTCTTAGCATGAATAGGATAATTTTCACACCATTTTATTTTTAAAGGAACGATTTTTAAAATAAATAATTTTTTATTATGAAAAAAAATCGAGAACTTGGATCTGAAGAGGAATTTGAAAAATTCTCGAAAACATTTTGATCGATTATAAAATGCATTTAATTGTTTCAAAACAAATTTATAGTTAGTTAAAAGAACCTTTTTTTTCGTTCAAAGATAAATGTTTTTTTAAAAAAAAAAAACTTTTTTTCTTTTAGATGAGTGTTCTTTGGCGTAATTGTCGTCTTTAATTACTTATTTAATTAAGAATTATCCTAAAAGAAATATGTTATGAAATATTTATTCAAAACAAAAACACCAAATACATTTTAGTTAAATTTAGAATTTAATAAAAAAATTATATTCTTATAAAATTTGTGGGGAAATCAACAAAAGTATAATTATAATTTTAAGGAAAAAGTTTAGGTTTCTAGTTATCGATAGTTAAGACTGATGAAGGTCCTTTTTTCTTTGATTTTTCCAATGACCAGCTGCATATTTTCCATAAACATTCTTAAAAAAAAATTTTTCAAATTTTTATCAAAATTTAACAAAAGATTGCATTTTATTTGAAAATAATTACGTCTTCCTCTTTTTGGTTTAACTGTTTCAAATGACGGAACAATTTCACCAGAGCTTGTAAAAGCTAAACGATTTCTAAGCTCATACAATCTTTCAAAATATGGATCGGTTTCCATTAAGGCTAAATCAAAACTGTCAATTGATCTTTCCTTTAATTGCAAAAAAATAAATTTTTAAAAAATATTTTGACACATTATAATTTAACTTACTTTAATAGGAATTTGTTCATTTGCTGGAAAAGCATTAATTGTAATTGTGAAAAAGGCTACTAGGACAGAAACTATAAGAATTATTGATTTCATTTTTACTTAAGATGGATAGAACTATTTTTTCAAACTGAAATTTTAAATTTGTTTGTTGGGATGATTTTTATTACAAACAGAATCAATCTTATTTATACCATCATGAAGATTATCATTAAAATTTTCTAAGCAATTTAATTGTTACTTTCTTAGTAGAAAAAAAAGGAAGACTTTACAGACTCTAATTAAGCGTTTCGTATTCTCTTTCATTACCACGATAAATAATGCAATTTTGAACTGACTAAGTTGTAATTATCCTTTAAAAAAAAGCGGTTCTTATTTTAATTTGGTTACATTTATTAGAGATTAGAAGATCTTCATATTTATGAAAGAAATAGGTAATCTTGTGCTTATGTAGAATTATTATATTTAACTAGTATTTATAGCCTACAATTTTTTTTAAACTAATAATTAAAAAATTAAAAGGAAAAATAATAAAATTTTTAAAAATTTATTATTTTTAATTTTTACTGAACTTTTTTTTTCAAATCTTTTCCATATAAGTATTTTCTTCTTTGCGACAACATGTGCTTATACATCAATGGGAACACTTTAAAAAATAAACAAAAAAACTATTTTAAGTATTCTTTAAAAAAAGCATCTTTTAAAAATACCTGGAATATATAGGACTATCCAAATCCAAAAAAAATAATATGTATCAAAAGAAATGTTTAAGTTATTTGGTAATGAAAACGAATATTTTTTCCTTATGTTGATTGGCTCCAAGTACAAAGCAGCATTCACGATTAAAATTGTTTCAGCCTTTTGTAAAAAAAATTTAAATGGCAAATTAAATAATTATTTTTTCTTTTTAAATAAATGCTTACAATTGCTCCGATTGGATACAATATAATAAAAAAGTTGTATCTTTTATAAATTTTTTTAAATAAATGAATTTTAAATTGTTGATTTCGAGATGCACGAAATCTTAAACCGTAGTTGATAATAGCCCTAACAAATAATGTCATTCATATGAAAATTTATGAAATAACTTAACATGTTTCGAAGTTTTTCACAAACTGTTCCCAGACACTCAAATGAACTTTAATGGTTCATTTTTAAATTCGCAAATTTGTAAGGAAGTAAATTTTTCTTAAACAACAAATCCTCAAAATATGTTCCTGGTACAGCAAAGTCAGAATCTATAAGTATTCTTTGACGCATTTTTTTAAGTTTTTTAGACACTGTATCCATACGCTGCTTGAACAAGCATTGGCCAAGTTAAAATATTGAAAACTTTTTTTTTTAAATAGAATTTTTTCTTTTTAAATTTTAATTAAATTAGCAAAAAATTAATGTTTTTCTTTTGCATCTAATTCCGCGAACTAAATTCGAATTTATTAATACTAATTGTTGTTTTTTTAAAGGGCAAATTAAATAAATTAAAAAAATATTTTCAACAAAAAAAGCAAATTTTAATGAAAAATTAAAACTTTTTATAAGTGTGTAAATTAAGCAGTTACTTTGATAAAAATTCTTTAAAGCTTCCCATTCTAGAACAGTTTTAGAGTGGTTTAAGAAACGCTTCAAAACATTTTATTTTATTTCGGAAGTTTACTGTCTTTTTCAATTATAATATTTAATATTATGTAAAAGGTATTGATTTATAAAATAAACGGTTTTTTATTTAGTGCTTTCGGATTTTTAAAAATTAAAAAAAATTACCTAGACCATTTTAAAACATAGGGATCGGAGTTGAGAAGATTGAAAACATAATAAAAGTATCGAATAATTTCAGAAAAAGACCAACATATGTTCAAAAGTAATAAACCTATTGTTTGAGTAGACTTAAAATTCAAATTTTAAAATAGTTTACAAATGTACTATTTTACAAATTTTGAAAAATTACGACTGAAAAGACATCAGCAACAGCCCAAATGACCAAAAATCGGACGAAAACTTGAGGAAATACTACAACTGGATTCGATTTCACAAATCTAAAAGCTGCATTTAATACCTCTAAACCAGCTGTCGCGAGTAAAACTTTAAGCGGAATTCTCGTTTCAGAATATAAATTTTTTGAAAACAAAACATCTTTTTTTGATTCCCAAGTCAATACTGTGTTTGCTGTTAAAAATAACACATACATCCAACTTTAAGAAAATTTCTGAATTAAACTTTTTAAATCCTATAACTTTGCTAGATAAACTTGATGTAAGATATGTCTATGCCGTATCCAACAAGCATTTCGTCGTTGCTAAAAGGTTAATGAATATTGATTCATGCGGATTTCAAAAAATGCAGCAATAAAAAAATTTTTTTTGAGACTTGATGTGACACTAATTGCGCCTTTAAGTCTAAAAAGCAAAATAATTTATTCCATTTTTTTTTGATGTTTTGACATTTTTGACTTTGAGCACACATTTAAATTACTATTTTATTAATTACGTGGTTCGATGTTTTAGAATATGCATCAATAAACAAAAACTTTTTAAAAACGGGTAAAATGTTTTTAAGATAAAGCGTAATTTGTTTAATTTATGTCGCAGCTTATCTAGCAAAGCTATACAGTGATTAGATTTTAAATTAAAATTCAAAAGTACCCTAAGCCTGATATTAGATTGTAAGCTATTAGGTAAAAGTTTATAACTGAGGACTTGTTTTCTTTCTTTTTTGATTCCATCTAAATTTAACGCATCTTCAGTAATCGAGCATTTTCTTGTGATTAACTAGGTTTTAAAACCCAATTTAACAAATAAAGAAATCAAAAAAATTTTAAATAATTTTATTTTTTAAAAATTTTTTTTTTAAATAAAATAAAAATTAGCTAAAATTTAGAAATAAATTTGTTCTAAATCCTCTTTTTCCTTGTAAAATTTAGTCTATTCTTGTTTTTTTGCTTTTTTACTTGGTCCATTTAGGATCTTTTCACGTTGAGCCAACATGTGCTTGTACAGTATTGGAAAGACTTAACAAAAATTTTGAGATTTAAGGTATAAAAAAGTAAAGCCGATTTTTTTTAATACCTGGAATATAGAGTAACATTGTTAGTATGAAGAAATAATAAATATCAAATGAAATATTCAAATTGTTTGGCAACAAAAATGAATATCTTTTTCTAATATTTAATGGCTCTAAATATTTGGCAGCATAGTACATACAAATCAATTCGCCCTTTTATTAAATAAATAATAAAAATGTAAATTTTTATTGATTGTGTTTAAGAAAAATAACTAAAACTTACAGTTACTCCAATTGGATATAAAGCAATAAAAAATGAATATCTAGAAAACAGAAAATATAATATTTTACTATAAAAATAAGGTTCTTTAAAGTTGACTTATTGGTTTATATCTTTAATTCCGCATTGAAGGCTTACAGATAATAACATTAGAGAAATCAATTATTTTGCTTCAGTTTTCTGTTTAATTGATTTTAAATTTAGAAATCTAAATTTATATTTAGATTACGTCCTAAATTCTTGTCATACAAATGAAATTCAATTCTTTAATTTTAAATTTAATAATGATAAAAACAAAGCTATTAAAGAATAAGAAAAGATCATATCATATTCGGCAAATTTATAATCACTAAATTTACTAAAAATTTTCTCTCTTGATTTTGTTCTTAAACCTGAATCCTAAATCTAAATTCGTTGTTAATTGTCGAGTATAAAAAAGATGTTGATGCTTTTTAATTTTTTAAAAGAATGCTAATCATAAAAATAAGTCTGATTTTCAGTACTATTTTAAATAATGGTAAATTCAACACTGCAACTTAAAATTAAAAACACGTTACGATTAAGTTTATAAGCTTAATCAAATTAAAGAACGATTCTATCAAGTTAAAGAAAGTTGTTTGTCAACCTAGCTATAAATTATTATTTATTAAGCTGAAATAAGTTTATAAGAATACAAACATAAAGAAAACAGTGTTTTATTAGAAACGAGACTATTTTTTTGCTTTACGTTTTTTAATGTTCAAAAGGATCTTTCAGCTTTATTCATTATTTAAATTTTTATTCAAAAGCTTTTCAAAAAGTAATTGAAGAAATAAATTTAATTACTCTAAAATTTTCCATTGGACTGTGAAGTTTATCTCTTTTCACTCATTTCAATTGTGCATTTTTTTGTCATTTTTTACGGAATAAAATTTTCCTAATTTTTCCAATTTAATTTGCTGCAACATGTAACAATTTTACTACACCCTACAAAAAAGAGAAATACTTTTTTTTCTCAATGGAACTTTTTTGTCCAAAACTGATTGGATGTTAATTTAATTTTATTTAACTAATGCTCTCTACTTTTTAGACTTGTGTATTATGGTTTATACTAAATAGACTTTTTGAGGGTGCTTCCAAGCCTTTTTTTTCAAGCCAAAATCAACTTGAAAAAAAAGGCTAATAATTCCTATCTGAAAATAATTTTCAGGTGATAAATCAACACGGAAATCAAAAAATTTTTGTATTTTGGTGTAGCAAAAATGTTAAATTTTGTAGCAATATCTCAAAATGAATAAATTAAAATGATTGGACTAAAACCAACTTCACAATCGCCTGCTGCATTAGAATAAATCTAAAGTTTAAATAAGAATAATGACCATTTAAGTCTTAATGCTTTTTTTAAATAATTTTTTTATTTCTAAATTTACTTTAAACCTAATGAAACCCTATAATCAATTTTTAAAAATTGACCTGAAGAATAAATAACCTCTTAGCTTTAAATTTTTTTAATTATACTTTATGTCAGGGATATAATAAAACAAATCTGTCATGAGCCAGTGATAATTTTTTTGTAATATATTCAAAAATTGTAAGATAAACTGTTCTAAAATACACTAAAAAAATAAAAATACCTGCACCAAGTGATAAAATATGGTATTTTTCCAATAATATTCAAGGCGTAATATACGTATCTAATGATTTCGGCAAAGGACCAAGCTGTACAAACAACCAAAATACCAACACTACTTCTAGGCTGGAAAAAAAATAATTTTTAAAAGCA
>NTPY01000526.1:1107332-1129697 GCA_002922825.1 Brachionus calyciflorus | reverse complement strand
AAATTGTAAGATAAACTGTTCTAAAATAAACTAAAAAAATAAAAATACCTGCACCAAGTGATAAAATATGGTATTTTTCCAATAATATTCAAGGCGTAATATACGTATCTAATGATTTCGGCAAAGGACCAAGCTGTACAAACAACCAAAATACCGACACTACTTCTAGGCTGGAAAAAAAATAATTTTTAAAAGCAAAAAAAAAGATTTAATAGTTATTTAATTTACTGATTCAAAAGGATAAGCAACAAACCAAACTACAGTAATTCTTGATAAAACTTGTACAAAAACAAGGACTGGATTCGAGCGAACTATTCCGATAGCAGCGTGAACTACCTCTAATAAAGCAGCTGTTTGAAATATCTGAAGCAAAAATTCATTGTTTTTGTATAAGTTTTTTGATGTTAAAACATCATTTTGAGTTTTCCAGGTGAGACCTGTTTGGACGGTTACATACAAAATTAAGGACCAACTTAATAAAAAAAAATGGATCCTATTTATCCAATAAATTATTCTTTTAAGATAAATTCCTTACCCAACAGTTAAGATTACATTATAAAGAATCAGATAATAATCTGATAATTTTAAACTCTTTTTTTCGGAAATTTTAGAATCACCTGACATGGTATACCAATTAAATATTCTAAAATTTCAAAGAAAAATTTTTTTTCCAAAGCGTGTTAAAATAATTATAATTGATCAGTAACAACCAATCTTTAAAGGAAAATTAATATTAAAAAAAAATTAAATTTTTTTGATTTGAAAAAATTTTATTATTTATTTTACATTTAGATGTATTTTTTTTTCATTTTTAAAAATAAGCTTTCGAGATTTTTTTTTATTTATAGAGTATAAACATACTTGAGCAAAGAGCGAGTTTTTTTTTTAATTTAAATTGCAATATGTAATTAGAAATAAAAAATTCGTCGCATAAATTAAAAATTAATTAAGCTTGAGGCAGTTTCAACATTTATTTGCCAAGTCGTGGTTTTTTGGCTCGTTGTCTATCGGCTATTGATTGTATTTGAGTGTTTAATTTACCTTGTTCAGCCAATACTTTGATTAATTCGACTATTAAAGGTAAATAGTTATGCTTACGACGCACATTTTCTTTCTTTTAAAAGGAAAATAATATAATTTTAAAAATGCATTGAAAAAAAAAATTAAAAGGCTTTTTTTAACCTTTGCAGCTAGAGCTTTTCTTTCTTCATCTTCAATTAAACTTTCCAATTCTTTAATGCGAATAGCCATTTCGTCCGAATCCATCGAGCTTATCTAAAAAACAAAATTTAGAAATTTTTTCGAGAAAAAATATCATAATAATAAATTACTTGAGATAACATTTGAAGCTCTCGTTCATATAACATTTTTCGATCTGATACCAATGCCATTAAATTGAAATGAATTTCTCCTTCACTGTATTTCATCATTCTTTTTTCTAAAACAGGTCTTACAACGTCGGTCCAATCAACGCCTTATAAATAAAAAAAATTTTAATTCCGAATACAATCATCAAAAATATACCCTAAAATTTATATTGATTTTTCTTATTCAAAAAGTGTAAGACATCTGGTTTTTATGGCCAAAATAGCCACGATTTACCTAGAACTCTTTTTTTAAGGATTAAAAATGGCTATTTTGTGAATCGTGGATATTTTGGTCATAAAAACCAGATGTCTTAAACTTTTGGACATCTTAAACAAGAAAAATCAATATAAATTTTCGGGTATATTTTTGATGTCTTGTTTTTTTTCCAAGGATGAAGCCGACAAGTGATATTTACTGTGGAAATTTTTTAAAATAGTCTAAGGAAAAAAAAAATTTCGGAACCCAATAATGTAATCATCCCACAAATTTTTGTTCATTTAAAACAAATAATTTAAAAAAAGAATAATATTTTAAACCATTTTTAAAAAATTACACGGCACTTTCATTTACAAAGTGTTGCACAGATAAGCATTTTTTATTAAATTAGTACGGCTAACCTCAAGAATTCAACTGTTTAAAACCTTTTAATTGTATCATATTTTTTTTAACAAAATAAGCTACCTGCTTACATAGCTGCTTTTTGGCTTCGTCAGTTTTATCTAATTATATTTCGCATATACCGAATCGTATGGTTAACTGATTCGAATGTATTCTTTTATGTGACCGTATTTTATACCCTAAAAATGAGATCAGTTTATAATTATAAAAACCTAACTGAAGCAGTATTTTTTGCGATTCTGCTGTTTTTTAAGCGAAAAAAATTTTGGTGTGATAGGAGGGATCTGCTAAGTCTGTTAACTAGACGATTATGAAGAAAATTCCATAAAAAGTTTTGAATCTAAAAAGTTAATTATAGAATTTTGAAGGTGGATTAAATAATTAATAATAAAATCGAAAATAATATTTTTATATTTAAAAAATAAGATTTATCGAAAGCTCTATATTAAACACTTAACTAATTTTTTTGTTATAAGTGTATCCTTGAATAGCTACACTCGAACATCGTTAATTGGTGGAATGTTTTTTATGCCGGATTATCGAGTTATAATTATGTTGAATTCAGTGAACAGTTCAAATAAAAACTAACTTATACGATTGTTTTCCTTTCCTCTGAAGAAAACATTCCACAAAAACTAATATTTTATAACGTATTTTTTTTTGAAACTCTTCCTTTCCTGAGAAAGGAAAGGAAAAGAAGAAGAAGAGTTGAAAAAGAGCCTAGGAAGAGTCGAGGAAAGGAAAACAATCGTAAAAGTTAGTTTCAATTTGTACTGTAAATGAGAATTCGAAATCATGCCGAAAAAACGAAGTTTTCGCATTAGCGAGGGTCGTATCAAAGAGGTTCGACTATCTTTGAAACACTACTAAGTTTAACTCAAATTATCATCCATGGAATATAAAGGAAGCTAAATTTGTGTTAGATCAAATACGAGATTGTTTCTAATTTGATTAAATTCATTAAAATTTTGAACTAAAAATCCACCGGTCTCATTCTTAGTAGTTTTCTTAATTATCAAGCCCGAGTAACATTTCAAGTTTAATCATAGCATTTTTATGACGAAATTAATTGATTATTCACTATGATAAAATTATGAAGAATCAATATAACTATCACGTCAAATTATTATCAATATATAAAGATATATAATGATTACCTGCTGGAATTTCTCCTAAATCAATAGGAGCTTCTTTGAGGCCGTCAAGTTCATAAAGTCTTCCTTTAATTGGCAAATAAGCAACAAAATGAAATGCATCTTCTTCTTTAGTCGGAGCCTTCTCTTCGATTTCAAATAATTGCTGTCTTTTTTATATAAAGATAAAATTTCCAATTTTTTTCTTTAATATTATAATTTTATTTTCAAATTTAATACCTTGCAAAACTGTTGTGTACCTGTCTAATTACTTCTGAGTTAGATAAAGCTAAACCTTTAGTCTATAAAAAATTAATTAAAAATTTTTTCTATAATCCAAATGTATTCAAAATTAATTACATCGGGATCGAAATTTGCAACAAATTGTTTAAACTCAGTTAAATTATTTCCCAAGTTAATATCTTCATGATTACAATTTAAAAGAACACTAATTATAGCTTGTGTAGCACACGCATTTTCTATGACTTGTCTAACAAAAACAATATCGTCTAATCTTGAATCCTTAACATAAGAACCGTCGATCTCCGAATTACCAATCCATTTAAATAAAAATATTAAACCGTGAATTGGTCTTAAGTTAATTTAAAATTATAGAATTAAATGTTGACAAATTTAAGAAATTTTATAGAAATATACTTTAAACTCGCAAAAGATTCAGGATCAAGAGAATAAAGTTCTTCTACTTGGACTCCTTTTACACCTAGTCAAGAAAAAAAAAAATTTATCGAAAATTATTTTGAAAAATTTCTTCTTGCTAATATTTTTTAAATACCGAATCCTCTGATTAATTCAGTAAAAACTCCGGGATCACTTTCAATCAAGCACCAATTACCAGCGGCCGACATTTTATTTTCTAAGTAATCAAAATTATTTTTAATTGTTTAAATGTTTTTTTTAATCATAGAGAGAGAAAAGAAGATCTTTTTTGGTTTTCAAGATTTTTAATTTTTTTTCATTTTTGCTGAATTTTCAATGCTATCAAATACTTAGACAGTGTTTTTCAAAGTTCAACAAATGTTTGTTGCATTTATTTGGTTGCTTTTTTCAATTTTAGTTTTTAAAAGCATTAATCAAGTTTGTCTTATAAATAATTATTTTTTTCTGTATAAATTTACTTTTTCTTTTTAATTATTTTAAATTTAAAGTAAACTAATTCAAATTAAAGGTAACAAAAAAAAGAAATACGGATAAGAAGCAAATCCAGGGATGATGTATTAAAAAAAATAGAAGCGAAACAAATTTAAAAAAAAACTTTAAAAGTACCAAATTTTATTTGTGAATAATCGAATAACAAAAAAATATTTTTGTTTTTTAGGCGTCGTTATAAAAAAAATATGATCTCTCTGTTTTATCTTGATTCTTTTAATTTTCATTCATACTGTTTACAAGAGTTTAGGTGCTGATAAAAATTAAGACTTAAACGAACGTAAAGGTATCTCACCTTTTTTTTAAAAAAATGTTTATAAATAGGTTTAAATTTTTCTTTTATTTAAATCTCAATAGATTTTTTTTTTTTCAAGCTACAAATTTTTGTCCCATTTGAGTTCTGAAGTTTCGATTAGAACCCCAGCAAGTAATTAAGCAACTTCGTATGATAAATGATTGTAACTGATTATTTTCAATTTTTATATTTTATTAGTTTTCAAATAACTTCCCTAACTTACGAAAACTCAATTTTAAAAAAGGAAATAAAAACTACATTTAATTAGGTTTCTGACTCAATAGAAAAAGCAAAAATGAATGATTAATTTTTTAAAAATCTTATTCAAAATTTTTTCTCAGATTTAGTTGTATTTTTCGACTAACTAAAATTAATTAGCTAATTTTAGTTAACTAAAATTCGGTCGACTAAAATTACTTAACTAAAGTTAGCTAAATTTAATTTAACAAATTTAAGTTAACTAATTTTTGTCGACTTGACTAACTTAGTATAGTTTTGACGCATCGCTAGAAAAATATTCAATAACGCCGGTTGAAAAAGCGAAAAGACTAATTTGACCATGCATTAAAAATTGAAAATAAAGATTTAAAAAACAAGCTTAAAAATTCAAGTTTTTAAGTAATATTGCAAAAATGAATCGGCGTTATTGAAGATTTTTCGGATTTTAATTATGCGTTTAAACATGAAAAACTCATTTTGGTGCACGCATCAAAAGGGGGACGATTTTAACATGGGTTCGATGCAGTTAAACCTACTATTTAAAAATAGCTCATGCATTATCTTTACGGTATATAACTAAATGTTAAGTCTTAACTTCGATAAAAAAACTGCACCAGGATTTATCAGTGCCAAAAAAATCAATAGAAAGGAAAATAATTAATCAAATACTTTGTCTAAAATTTATTAATCGTATTTTTTGATGAGATGAGACATGTCTTAAATAGTAAATTTCCCGCTTTCTTGTGTTTTTATAAAATTTTGGCAATTTAAAATATTCATATTTTTTTTCTTAGAAACAAATTAATCATTTTTTAGATATATTTTTAAATTATGGTAAATATTTTCAGATTATATTTTAGATTTTACTCTAAATACCTTTCAATACGATATGACTAAATTCAAATAGAAAAAAATTAATCTTTTATGCCAAAATTTTTATACCAATATAAAATAAATTTCAAATTTATGGCATTTTAAAAGCTTGTTTCAAGGCTAATAATATAAAAACAAAATATCTTAGTCGCTTTTAACTCGTAAATTTTTATAAATGAGAAAATGTAAAAGCACAATTAGTAATTTGTAGTAATGGCTTAAGGATGCAATAAAAAAAAATGACAAGCTTAGTATATTAAGAGTCTTGATGAGGTTTACTGTTAATTTCTCATTTTCCTTAATCATATTAAATCATACCTAATAATTTTAAGCATAATTTCCTATATGGTAAGAAAATTAGGCCCTTTTATGATAATTTAATTTCGATATTTTTTTTTTATATTTTTTTGAGTAAGAAACGAAATTATTTTTTTACTTTTTTAAGCAAAAATTTTTCTTTTTTATTTGTTCTATTACTTTTAATGTGGTAAATTAACTGATTTCTTTTTTAAAAAATATTTTTACAAAATTTATAAAATTTTATGAAATTTTTTTGTTTTCTTAAAAAAAAAAAAATTTAATTTAATTTTAAATTTTATAAAAAATTTAATTAAATTTTTTTTTTGTTTAGAAAAAATTTTTACAAAGATCAAAGACTAATAAAAAAGAAATAGAGAAAAAGTCGATATTATGCTTTAAATTATTATTCTTATATATTGTTATTTTCTTCTTTTTCTAGTTTTTTTTGATGTCTACATTTGTTCTAGCGTTTAATTATAATTGATAATTTTGCTGAAAACTTGTTTTTTTTTTTTATTTTTTCTTAAAACTTTGTTGGTAAACCATGACTGACTTTTATAAAAAATACTATGGCTACGAAGATAACATTAAGCTTAAGGATGATGATATTCGTAAATTGGAAGAGGGTATGAACTTGAAAAAATTAAATGGAAATAAAGAAGAGTTTAATGAGCGTTTCTATCGACTCGATACAAATTTAAATGTACTTGTAGCAACAACAAAAGAATTTCTGAAAAAAGAAAAGATTTGTAAGTTTTTTTTTAATATAAAGCCTTGATAAAATTCAAAATTTAAACCACTAAAATTTTGGAAATTTAAAAAAAAACTAAAGGTGGTTTCATTTAATTCATATATTTAATTCATAAAATTTTTACAAATAAATATCTTGAAAACTTTCCTAATTTAAGAAAATAAAATTTACGATAAATTCAAAGGTTCCAATCGATTAATAATTTCAAATCAACACAAAGTTTCAGATCTTTGATTTTCCAAATTTTTAATTAGGAATTTGGTTTTCCAAAAAAAAATTTAGCTTTGCTTTAAAAAAAAATAATTAACTTTTTTCAGAGAATTATTTAATACTAGAAAAAAATTTTAAATTCTAAACAAGCTTCAATGAAATTTCAAAAATGAGTCAATCTTTTTCAAACAATTAAAGTTTTATCTTGTATAAAATTTACACTAACGAGTAAGAGGAGCAAATAAATAAGAAATGTTAATTGAGCGGACCGATTGCATGAGCTCAAAAAAATTTTATTTCTCGGTTTTATTCATTAAATTTCATTACTCTTTAAATAATTTTTGGTAAAAAAAATTAATTAAAATGATTCAAATAAGTTGATTAAGATTTTTAAAGTTTTATCCAAAGGTTCATCATAAGTTATGACTCGGAAAGAGTATCTTATTTATTGAATCTATTAAAAATAACCTGCTATGATAATCAAAATATTTGTTTCAGAAAAATCCTTAGAAATTAAGATTTTATTTTTTTGTGAAAAAATTTTTATTAATATATTTTTAGAACATTTAGATAGACATAGATGAACAAGATCCACAGTGTTTTTTATTTTAATGAACACTCTTTATTTAAAAAAAAGATTTCATTTTTAAAATCTTTTTCAAAAAAAGTATCAAAAATGATGGGTGCTACTAAAAAAACTGATTCTCTTTTTTTGAAAATTACCTCACTTGCATTCATGTTAGAATGTACTTTCCAAATCAATGATACGAAGTAATTAAAAGCCATGTCTTTAGTTTAGAGGCCCATGTTAAGAGTCAAAAAGAGGTTGCAAAGTTCATTTCACTTCGATTCACTCATTTTACGATAAATCTTTTTTATTTTTATGCTTTTCCTTTTGCTTTAAATTGGTACAAAATGTAACACCAAAATATAAAATATTTTTTTATTTCCATGTTGATCTATTACCAGAAAATTGATAATGTTTAGTTTATTTTGCTTGTGCTTTTAAGCCCCGGGTGATCGATTTGAACACTACTTAATAAAAAAAGTTACCATGTAAAGGTTTTTTTTCTTAACTAACGTATCGTTTTTCGCATATTAAAAGCTCTGCTTCAGGTATCTTATTAACTTAGAATGTACTTTCCAAATCAATGATACGAAATTTGATTAGTGTGAGGTTTTCATGATATTTTTGAAAATTGAGCTTAATATTTTGAGTCCAACAAATCTATAAAAGAGAGAAACACACCATAAAACGAAAATACTTATCAGGAAGCATAAAAGACTAAAAAAATGCATTTTAGAAAGAAGACTAACTTTATTTTCAAGAGGGTAAGTTAAATGGAATGAAAACGTACGGACTTTATTTTCATCATTTTTAAAATTAAATGTTATGAATGTACAATCAGGTACTTGTTTATTAAAAAAAAATAAATATCTAAGGTCCTCAAAAAAAAAAAATATTTGCTTTATTTCAACGACATGTCGTTAAAACAGAATACCCAATTTTAGAGCAAGGTTTATTTTTAAATCTAATTACAAACGGAAGTACTACTTGCATTTTCCAAGTCACTTTTTTAATTTTAAAAACGAAAATTTGATCTGGCTCATAAATTCAATGATCACCTGATCATGAATTTAACAGAATTTAAACTTTTCCTAGTGTATTCTTCTCACTTAACGATATCTTAAAGCAAGTTAAGTGTAGAATTCTCATTATTTAGCGTTTTTTTCTTTGAAAGTTCACCAATATACTTTTTCGAATATTTTTCTATTTTATTATTTTTTCGAAAATAAAAATTTTATTCCTGATTGAAAAAAACATTGAAGACTTGTCTTAATTAGAGAATTTAACGAGCTATCTTAAAGTGTGTTTGTTTTTTCTCGGAAAGATTTCCTGATATTTTTATTTAACATTCGTGGTAATTTCAAATATATGATTTCAAAATTATAAATTCGACATGCCATTCTATTTGAAAATTTCTTACCATCTCGAGGATAATATTTGTCTGACCTAGGAGAGAGTAAGATTACTCAATTACTTGACTTCCGAAAACAAAAAAAAACAAAATTATCTGAATGATATGTTGAATAGTTTGACCAAAAATAAATGTAATTATTTTTTTAAAGATGAATTGACACTATTAAGCGAAGTTAAAGAAGGTTGTAGTTCTGATAATTTAAAATCATTCCAGCTCAAAAACAGTCTAAATGATCGGAAAAAAATACCTGAAATAGTAAGACTTTAAAAAAATATCTAATAAATTTAAAAAAAAAAGCTTTTATTTATTATTTTTTTTTCTCATTTAAAAAAGGAAGATAAATCTTTCGTTATTGTGTATGATAATTTTAAAAAAAGCTTAGACCTCTTGGCGCCAAGCAAGGCTCATCGAGATATTTGGGTCAGAGTATTAAGTTATTTTATAATTCTAACTAAAAAACGAAAAGGCGTTTTACCTGAAGCTGATAAGTATGTACATTAAAAAGTTTACATATAATTTGAAAATTTTAAAAAAGAATTTTTTTTTTTTAGAATTATGACCAACTATTTTGAATTGGCTGATAAATCGAAAAATAAAAGACTAAATAAAAATGAGATAACAGAATTCCTTGATTCAATTAATATAAAACTTAAAAAGGATCAATTGAAACAACTAATTCAAGTAACAAATTAATTTTTTTCCTCGGCAAATTTTTATTTCTGCTCAAAAATTAATAAACGCAATTTTTTTCTAAGCTGAATTTTAATAAACCATTCCTTTTTAATTATAAAGCATTATTTGAAAGAATTTAATAAGAAGTATTGGTTTTATAAAAAATCAGCGTGCAAAAACGGCGTAATAAATGAGCAGTTAAAGATTTGCCTTTTTTCATCCGTTGAATTTCGATGGGTGCCGTTCTTTTTTCTCTATCGAAAATATTCTAGGTAGAATATTAGGGAGTTTTTTTGATTCAAAAAAAGTAGCCTATCACTATATTCTTTATTAGACTCGTCACCGTCCTCGCCTTCTTCGTCGTCTGATTCATCATTATCACTTAATTCAAATTGATATAATAGTCACACAGCTTTATCAGTATTAGGATTCGCAGCTCCACAAAAAATTTTAATTTTATTATTATCACTTCAACACGGTTTTGTGTTCTCTCGTAAATGTTATCATAATGATTCCACATTTTTAATGGATATTTAATGGACATAATTTAATCAGATGACGGAAATATTTGTAATATTATGATGATGAGAAAATTACTCGGAGCAATTTTCCTTTTTTTTATCAATTTTCAAAGAGAAAATTTTTCTAGGTAGAATGTTTGAGTCTTTTTAGAGTCAACGTTTTTTTTTGGGCCAAAAAAAAGACCCAAATATTCTACCTAGAATATTTTGGGTAGAGAAAAAGAAACTTAACTCATATCGGTTTTGTTAAAAATAATTTTCAAACTTGAAAAAAAAATTTAAAATGTCTCTTCATACTTTAAAAAAAATTCTCAAAGGCTACGGTTTACAAAATCGAGCGCATACTTAAGTTAGAAGAAAATTAGATTTTTTTTATATTAGGATAGTGATACAAATAATGATGGTGAGTTAAGTCAAGAAGAATTTGAAAAATTCATTGGTCAATTAAGTCGAAGAAAAGAAATTATGAGTTTGTATAAATTGTAATTTTTAATCCTCCAAAAAAAAAAATACTTAAACTTAATTAAATACTATATTTAATCATTTTTTGAAAGAATCGCTTCCGGAGAGCAAAAATCTGATATTAATTTTTTGCCTGAATTCATAACCGTAGATAAATTTAGAACTTTTTTGGAAAAATATCAAAAAGTAAACTCAAATAGAAAACGTAACTGAAAAAATAAAAAGAAATAAATAATGTTTTCCCAAGGAATCTAAAAGCTTAGAAGAATGCAAAGAAATTATACGACATTTTGAGCCGAGTGATGCTAAAGAAGAATTTAAATTTTCGTTGTATGGTTTTATTAGTTATATGAAAGATCCTCATAATTTTATTGACGATTTAGAAAAGACATCTAAAGTCTATATGAAAATGGATCATAGTTTCGCAAGTTATTTCATTAATTCAAGTCATAATACTTATTTAAGTGGCGATCAAATTACTAGTGATACTAGACCCGATTGTTATATGACTGCAATAATGAGAGGCGCTCGTTTACTTGAAAGTAAGTTTGATTTCTAAAATATTTATAATTACCAAGTTAAAAAGATAATTTTTTTTTTAAAGTGGATGTTCATGATGGTTCCGATGGGAAACCTAGAATATTTCATAAAAAAACTCTGACGAATAAAATTTTATTTGAAGACGCTATTAAGGTCTGTAGAGATAATGCATTTAAAATCTCAAATTTTCCTTTAATTATAACCATTGAATTACATTGTACACCAAAACAACAATTAGTAATGGTTGATATTATTAAAAAACATTTATACGGTAATTTAAAAATTAAAATTTTAGTCGATTTTGTGGATCAAATCTTTTAAAAGTTTTAATAAACATTAAATTTTAATACTAATTTTATGTTGACGCTGAATCGAAAACAGTCAGCCACTCTGATGTAGCAAAGATTTCATAAATTTTAGCAATTTAAACTTTAGAAAATATTTATTCCGTACAAAAATAGCACTCAAAATGCTACATGGAAATGAGTGAATAGAAATAAACTTCACAGCTTAGCTTCGCCGTTCCCTGATATTTAAGGACCATTTAAAGGTTTTTTTCTTAACTAACGTATCATTTTTCGCATATTAAAAGCTCTGCTTTTTATTAACTTGAATTTAAAAAATTGAAATTAACAAGATTTGGTTACAAATAAGATAAAAATCAATAAAAGTTTTTACAATATTTTACTTTTTTTTTAGAATACTTATATTTGGAAGATATTGACGAAAATAATTATCCGTCTTTAAAGGACTTAGAAAAAAAAATTATTATAAGAGTAAGAATAATCTCTTTTTATCGAAATACTGTATTTTAATTTATATTTAAAATTTAAAAATAAAGTGTCAAAAACCGAAAAAGCAACCTGAAAATAGTACAATTAAAAAAATGACATTCACATCGAAAAATTCTTCCAAATCACTATCGATGGATGCTAGTTATGACGACGATGATCAGTATGATGATGATGTTGATGATGAAGTAAGATATTTTTTTAATTAATTTTTAAAAAAAAGTTTTTTTTTCTGTTTATGATTCATGCATGATTTTATAATAAAGGTTAAAAATAAAAAAGCCAAGGTAAAACTTGATAATTTTAAACTTTTTTTCTTTCACTTTGCTCAAAAATTTTTTCTTTTTGAATTTGATTTTTTTTTCAAATTGATTCTTTCATCGAACTAATTTAACTAACAGATATCAAACAAAATTTTTTTTTTTTATTTTTTCCAAGTCACATTTTTTTATTAAGCTTCAATTTTTTATTTAAAAATGAAAATTAAATTTAAAAAAAAAAATTTTAAATTTTAGAGTTACGAGGAAATAAAAGAATTAGAAGATGTTATAACAGTAATTCAAAATGCATCGTTCAAAGGCATCGAATTTGCTTTGAATAATTGTAAGAATTTCAAATTTTTTATGTTTTTTTTTTTTACTTCAAAAAAAGTAACTTTCCTTTAAGATTCTAAAGGAAAATCATCATCGTTAAGCGAGCCTAAATGTAATAAGTTACTAGAAGAAGAAAGAGCACAAGATATTATAAAATACACTGCAAACTTTTGTACCAAAGTTTATCCGGCATTTTATCGACAGGATAGTACTAATCTAAAACCATTGGATTATTGGATATATGGCTTCCAAATTGGTAATCTAAAAATGTTTCAAATTTTTCAAAAATTAAAATTCTATATTTTTTTGTTGAATAAAAGCTGCGTTAAATTTTCAAACAGATGATTTATCAATGGATCTTAACGATGCTTTATTTGCTGATAATGGAGGTTGTGGTTATGTATTAAAACCGAGAATTTTAACAGATCCAACTCTTGGATTCGATCCGCTTGATATTAGAACAATGAGAAATAAAATGAAATTTAAAATTAAGATAATAAGCGCACAGAATCTTCCGACTAATTCAGAATTAATTAAAGATATTTCAGATCCTTATGGTATTTTTTAAAACCTTTTAAGGTTCACTAAATCATTAGCTTTAGTTAAAATATGACTTTTTTTGATTATTGATAAAAATATTCCGAAAATATTTTGAATTATAAAGCTAACCTTTTTTAAAAAATTTTAAATGAAAAAAAAAAAATTTAAAAAAAAATATTTTGAAAACCTTATTCGGAATCGTTTTTCAATTGAGGAAAAAATTTTAAAGATTAATGACTTGGGGCACCTTATTTTCAGAAAAAAAAATATTAATAAAATTTTTCGTCAAAAGTTTCGATTAAAATTTATGGCGTTCCAATAGATAAAAACGAAGCAAAAACTCAAACAGTAAAAGATAATGGTCTAAATCCAATATGGAATGAGGACTTTGAATTTACAATAAATTGCCCTGAACTAGCATTTGTTAAATTTATAGTTAAAGATGAGGATGTTGGTAATGATGACTTTATCGGTCAATATACCATAAGATTTCAAAATATAAAACAAGGTATGCATACAATAATTTAAATTTTTTCAAAATTTTTTTTGAATTTTTTTTTACTAAAAGGCTACAGACATATTGCTTTGAAAAATAAATCTTCCAAAGGCACACTATTTGTTGGAATTAGAATTTTTAATTTAGAATAAATTGAAATAACAAATTAGGATATTTTTTAAAAAATAATACAGGAGTGATTGTGGGATATTTATTATCGCATGCACAAAAATTAATTTAATTTTCTAGAATGAGTACTAGAATGACGATGATAGGTCCACTTCTTAGGACATAGAAATTAGTAATAAAGCTTATTTCGTTTGTTTTTCTCTTTTTGTTTTTTAGTACAATTGAAATAATCAATTACGAGATAAGAGAACAATCTTTTTTACAGTAAAATTCCAAAATTTCTTCAACAGAATCTCTGTGTCTTTTTTACTAGTTGTGACAGCAACATGTCATTTTAAAATTTGTTTCATGGCTTTTAAAAAAAATTTATAAAAATTACTGAAACATACAAAATATTCAGAAACCGTCCTTTAGTTTCAATTTAACTTATTGTTTTTTGGTTATTTCATCTTTACCCATGCGAAGATTACCATCTCACAATTACTCCTGAAATTAATTTTTTAGTTTTTTTTTTTAATTTAATAAATGCAATTTTTCATTTTTCTTAAATAAATTTTTATATTTCTTTAAATTTTTAATTGATGTCTCAAATGATTTTTAATACATTGCGAATGCGTGGTAAGATAAAATATTTTGCTTTTTTCCCTCAATTTTTCTAATTCAAAAAGCTTTTTAAGATATTTTTTCGATTCAAGATACCGTAAACCTTTGCCTACTACTCTTAGAAATAAGGTTGAATCTTGGGTTAACTCTATATGGAAAACTTCCCATCGATACCATGTTATAACAATTTTTCAATTTTTTATGTCAATTTGAACCTTTTTTCCAATAGTAAAGCCAAACATTGGACTTTTTTCTAATATTAAATTAAGTTTAATTCCAATTTAAATTAAAAAAATTGGAGACTTAACTTCAAAAAGATTTAATCTAAAATTTTAACTTTTTTCCAATTTTTAAAGTTAAGTCTAAGAGTAAAAATTAAAAAAAATCCGGTTTTAAATAGAGTTAACCCAAGATTCAACCTTATTTCTAAGAGTAGTAGGCAAAGGTTTACGGTATTATTTTTATCAAAAACCAATCCGAGTACCCAAATAAATTTCTCCTTTAGAAAAAATAAAATTTGCCGAGGAACACCTATTGCGACAAATTTCCTTTTTATTTGATAATATATAATAAATTTAATATTTAATTCGTATCTTTTAGGCAAAAAATTGAAAATAACATACAGAATTGAAAAATTGGACCCTTAAACTAGACTCGTATAATTCTTAAATGATGATGCCAATAATACTATGCTAATCTTTTGATACCTAGGTAATGTATCATTTAATAATACTCTTAATATTTTTTAAATACAGCTACAAAATGATGATGCCAAGTATTCAAATTAAAACTTATTTGAAATTGATAGGTTTTTAGAAAAATTACAAGGTTACTAACTTAAGAATTTCACCAGGAATGTAATTAATAAACGCTGCTTAAATTAAAATTTTGTTTTAATAAATTTTTTTATTTTTTTTTACATCACAATACTTTACTTTTTCTACAGTAGTTCTTATAAAAATTTAACGTCAACCGTAACTTTCGGCCGGAACCGTAACCCATGTTAATTCGACTTAATTTTCAATTTTAAGATGTTTGATCTATGGTTACGGTTACGGTCGACGTCACACTTTCACAAGAATCACTTTAGATACTTATACGAAATTATCGGGTTCTTCTGGAGTGTCTTGATCACTTGATTCTTCTTTTACGTTTCAATCTTTATCATATGATGAAATTTTTTGTTGAGCAACTTCAACTCTTCAACCTTGATCATCAATTAACTTTGATTTAAATACAATATTTGCTAAATTTTAGTTGATTTTTTTTGACGATGAAAAAGTAGCCGTAAAGAATATTCGGAACCTGATTTTGCGGAAAAAAAATAAAATACGTGCATAAGTAAATTTTATAAAAGCTTAAGTGTATTTTAATTTTCTATAATCTAATGAAAATTTCAAACGTATGATTTCTGTATATAAGTAAAATAACCAGTAAATGTAAACTTTATTAAAACTTATAAAAAAAATGGAAAAAGTTGAAAGATTGACAGAAATTATTTTTTATTTTCTTTCCTGTTTTAAGACTAACAAATCTTAAGTATAAAATTAAAACACATATTTGAAAAAACACAGACTGGATATTTATTAATGTTGACCGAGTGGTGGTCTATAGAAAATTTGGAAAAAATAAAAATTTCAATATTTTATCAATACTATTGTTAGAATCTGTAGTTGAAAAAATAACTCTTGAGCCATGATTATTGGCATACGATGTTTAGACTTTATGATTTAATGTCTTGTACAATAATATGCTATAATCGGATCTATCGTTAAGCTTCTTATCTATTTGAAATTAAATTATTAATATTAAAACCAAATAGAGAATGTTTCAAAATATTTGTTTTCCTTAGATAAATATTTTGTTCGAAAGAAATGTACTAAACTCTAAATAAATATTTGAAATAAAAATGATATTATTTTAAGATCTTTTTGTTGACATGAAATCGAATAAAGTCACATTACAAATTAATCAATTATCTTATTAGAAATCAAATGTTGATAAATAAAAATAAAGTTGAAAATTTCTGCCAACTGTTCTTGACTCGGTTAAGAAAAAAATTTTTAACCTATAGCTTTTCTTTTTGTTTGCTACCTATTGAAACTATTCTTGAGAATTAATAAAAACAGAGAAGTAAATCACTAAGAAAATTAATTAATCAATTAATCTGTAAATTGATTGATTAATTAAATCTAGTACTCTTGAAAAACTCAATTTCATATTAAATAAATATGAATGACCCTATGCTCATTTAAAAATTATCTTTTTTAATTTTTTAAAAAATAGATAATAAAATTAATTTTTCATAGGTATCTTCCCAATATAAAAATATTTACTCTGTTGGTCACATACCAAAAACAAACAAAAAAAAACTCAAAGGTAAATTTTGATTATTTGCAATTTTTTTCTCTATTTTTAAAAGGTCTTTCAAAAATGTATCATTACAGTCCAATTTCAAAACCAATCCCAAAAGAAGCTAAGATTGTCAAATTAAATAAATTTCCAATTCAACAAAATACACAAAAGTTACAACAGAATTTGTATTCAGAGAGTGAATATACTGATATATCATTTGTTAGTTTTAGTCAAATCGACACATCTTCACCTATTAAATCGACCTTAATAAATTCGTCTATTGGCTCGGAAAAATCATACAATAGTCTATCAAGTTCAAATAGTGACGTTTCTGGTGAATTTTTACCAAAAATGTTAATTATTGAAGATCATACAACTCAATTGGTCTACGGTGGTATATCAGTAAAGCATGGTGAAATAGTTTATTTGATAAACGAATCACAATATTATTGTTTAGTAGAAAATCAAAATGGTTTACAAGGAATTGTGCCAAAAGAGATTTGTATAGATTTAGAACAAACCGTTCGAAATGCCAAACAAAATTTTAAAGCCAATGGAAAAGTCACATCCCTTTAAAAATAAATTGTAAAAAATTTCACTTTTTTTGTAATTCGCATTTATTTAAATCCTGTTTTTAAAATATTAATAATTTTTTTAATAAAATTTAAAAAAAATAAATTTTTTTTGTTTATAAATTGGTGTTTTTGATTGCTGAAATTGTTTCAGAGCATTTTTTGATATATTCAAGTAATTCGATATCATAACTTAATACGGTTGAGGTTTTTAGTTGTTCTGTAGCCCATGAGATTTTCGATCGTATAGTATCTATTGTTTGAGAAAATTGATTTGAAGATTTGTTGTTATTGTATTTATCCTCTTTTGTGAAAGTTTGATCCATAGGTGATTCTTCTGTAACCACTTTGGTAATTACTGGATTTTCTTTTAAAATTGATTGTTGAGTTTGTTCTAGATCCAAAGCAATTAAATCTTTTGATAAAAATAAATAAGTAAAAATTCATTTAAAAAATACACATATCAGCTGTTAAATTCAAAAATTTTTTAAATAATTTGTAGTTCTTGAAATTAAAAGCTCGCACCAGTAAAGTTACGCAGTTGGTATATTAGCTTTTAATAGCTCTTTAGGAAAATTATTATATAAGCTCTCTGATGCTTACTTCTTTCTGCCTACTCCTCCAAAAAAAAATTAGAATTAAAGACCCATACTTTCTGGAAAAAAAAAACGGAGTCTTTTCGACCACATATTGTCTAGTTGAAATTTGTCTCAGCTTTTACGTTAGACCATAAACTAACTGTCGATAACTTAATTGTATGAAACAAATTAAAAAAAGAGATGCAATTAGGACACAACGATTATATTTTGCATCAATTTGACAACCGACCTGATTTTTTTTAAGGACGGAATATTATATATTGAACAAATACAACGACGAAAAATGAACGTTCAGGAACATTCATTAGACTTTACAAGAAAAATAAGCTTTTCTTTTTATAAATTCGGAAAGTTAACATGCAACAATATTTAATTTATGAATTATTATTTGATAGTTAAACTGGGCTAACATAGAAGTTCGCTTAGCAAAATTAATCCTCAATACGTAAATTAGAAGTTTTTTTGCAAGAATCGAGTATAACTTACATGAAGCATAAAACAGTGGTTAAAAAGTTCAAATTTAATTAGAATTTTTTTTTATTTTCAAGAATAATTCATAAATTTTAAGAAATCTGTGGTCAACATCTCACATGGGATTCTCGCTTACCGATTTGAATGAATTAATATTTGAGATCTTGTGAGAATTCGATAACCGAGAATCTCAATGAGATTTAATATGAGATTCTGATTAACTTTCCAAAGTTATAAGATAAAGCTTGTTTTTTTTGTTAGAAAGTCTAATGAACGTTCATGAAAACCAAGTATTGTTTCAATTTTATTTAGATAAAATCAAGTTTCAGGAATAATTAAATTCTATCATTGATAACATGATGTTCGAATTGCTTAAAATCATATTAATCTTGAAAGAAAATCTTTTTGCAGATTCGTCTGCGATTCGAACACGAATTAGAAATTTTACAATAGAATCCGTTCTTTTGTTTGAATTAATTAATAAAGTAAGACAGTCTTTACCTGGGTCTTGACATCCGACACAATAAACTGGTTCGTTTTTCTTTTGCATTAATATGCACTTTTATTAAAAAAAATAATTAAGACATTTTCAAGCATCTAATAAAAAATATTTATGATCTAATACGTCGCATTTATCACAAGTTGAATTCAGCATTCTGTATCCTTGAAGGAGTAATTCGCCAAGTTTTTTGCTCACTAAATCAGAACGCTTCTTTTCTTTCTAAATTACCGAAAAATAAAAATTACCACTACTAGTACAAATTGGCTTTTTATTAAAAGAATTACATTTTTATTTTCCGCATTTTGGTAAAATTTAAAGTCACGATCATCATCAATAAATTCATCCATTCTCATTTTTAAACTTTACTTTTTTTTATTGAAAATCAATTTTAAAATATTTTTTTAAAATTTCCAAAATAGAAGTTTAAAATTGCTTTGTTAAAATTTTTTTACAAATAGAAAAAAACAACGTATTCATAAAGCTAAATTTTTGCCTAGATTAATTTTAAAATGAAATTATGTTTTAATTTTTTTTTAAATTCATGTGATTAGATCCAAATTAAAAAAAAAGAAGAGAATATATTAAAATTTAAAAGAAGGACTAAAAAAAATGAATTCTGAGTTTATTGTCGAAACTGAACAAATTAAACGAGCTGTTGATATAATAAATCGTATTGACACAGAAAGATTTCCGCTTTTGCTTCAACGAATTGCATTGAAAATTCACTCGCAAACAGAGGCTTCTTTTAAGCAAGATGAAATTGAAAAATTAGAAAAAAGTTTAGACTTAAGTAACGAGGAAATAGTTTTGGTGATTGAAATTTTAGAATTTATATTTTTACAGTCAGCTTATGAATTAATTAAACCAGGTGTCTTGTTTACTCAATTGACTAAAATAAGACTTAATGAAGATAAAGCAAATAGTATTGGCGAAACTTGGAAAGAGCAAGGCAAAGAGATTATAGAACGAATACGACAAAGTAAAGCAATATTTTCACGCCGACTTAAGAACATTAAGTGGAGATTAAATATTCAATTGGCTTCTGATTTAAAATCAAAGCAAAAATTTCCTAATGCTTTATTCGAGTTTAATATTTCTGGTTCCTCAACACAACCGAATGATCAATCTGTTCAAGTTGAATTTAATAGAGATCAATTGTATGATTTTTTTCTCAAGTTAGAAACTATTCAAAAACAAATTGATTCACTTTCAAAATGATTTTTTTTTTCAATATTATTTAAAAGTAAAATTTCTTTTTTTTTTATAAAGTAATTCATATTTTAGAAATAAATTTTTAAAAATACTTTGTATGAAATTTAAAAAAAACAATTTGAATGTGTTAGAGGTTATTAACCAAAGTCCAAAAATGGACAAAAAATTTATTTAAAAAATCGTAGATAAATTGAGAGATAAGTTTTTTTGAATTGTTCAAATAGAAGAATAAAAGTCTTTTTGGTGACTAAATTCAACGTAAGAATAACCTCGTGTTCTAATGACCAAATAAGAACGAAAACTTTTCGTAAATGTCTGAAAAATGAAAACAATGACTTTGAAAATTCTATGTGTGTACCATGAAATAAAGAGTGAGTCGTAGCATGGTACAAAAAATAAAGTTGATTAATTCATCGATTTTGAAGGAACGCAATAAAAACAAATGAAGCAATAAAAAAGAAACATGCTTTATAAGGAATAAATTGATAAATTACAGTAAATAATCTAAAAAGTAGATATTTTTATGGATAATAACATTATTTATACCGTCACAATTTTCTATCAAAAAGTGTATGCAAAAATATAAAAATTTTCGTCTTTTTAGCGGGGAAAAAATATGGGGTTTTTCGTTATCTATTTCCTAATTTGAAACTATAATTTCAATAATTACTGCTTACTTAAATATTTTTACAACAAAATATTCCTTTTTTCATCCTAAGATATTCTGAATTGAGACTTTTTTGCTTTAAAAATTTAGATTTTAATAATCAGGCTCTATGAAAATTTTAAAAAATTCAATACACCATTTTTGAATTTCATTCTAAGTCTATCATTTATAAAGCTTTTTGTTTATCTATACATGTAATTAATTCTTCTAAATTAAGAAGTATCCTCAAGGAAACTAGCCGATAAAGATTTGATGTTTTTACTTTAAGAACGAGGTCATTAAAAAATTGGTTCAATAGAATCTTGCAATTAAAACGACAGAATACATAATATACCTAATATTAAATCTTTTGTTATCAAGTTATGTTAAGGATTAAACTTTTTTCTATGACTTTTTTTTTAAGTAATTTAAAATTTTGTATTTTAAGAATTCAAAAATCATAATTATTTCAAATTATTCGTGTCTAATAAACAAAAAAAATTTAAGAGCAACTGGACATATTTTATTTTTCAAATGAGAAAAGTTCAAATTTTCAACCTAAAATAGTTCAAATTAGATTAGAAAACTTTGCTTTGCTTTTTTTAAATAAAATTTTTATCTTTCTAAATTTTCAAATAAATTTTTATTTTATATTTAGCTTTAATTTCCCGATTAGAAAGAATTTTCAATTTATTTTTTAAATTTAATTTCAAATTTAAAAAATATCTTTCAATATAATAAAAAATTTTCAGATACCTAGATTTTTAAAAGCTTAATTTTTGATTCTTGTGTCTAAATTTTTTTAAAACTTTGCCATAGACCCTTATTAAAACAATGCATATATAAGGAGGAAATTTATCGCTTCAATCGCTTCGATGAATTTTTTTAATATTAATAACATTTAACTAAGTAAGCTTTCAAAATTTTTTTTGACAAAATAAAAAAGACTTATCGAAGTTAAAAATAAATATTATAACGAAGCAAAATTGGAAAATTATTTGTTTCAAGATGATAAATTGAGTAATAGAAGCAACAAAAAAAGAAGATACCTTAAAGCTCTAAATATTTGTTTCAAAAATTATTGTCTACTTTTTTTGTTTCTTACTAAAAATCACATGACTAGAAGCTTATTATTTTGTCAAAATTTTTAAATAATAATGAGGCGTGTTGTACAGAAATAGATTATAAAAATATGATTAAAATTGATAAAAATTTAATTTATAAATTAAAAGTTTTATTTTTTATTTTTTGAAATAAGAAACAAATACGAAAAATAACGGTTTAATTTCGAGTGATCTTGGGAAGCTTTAAAAATGAATTTTTACATTCAGCTTATAGCTGCCATGTTGATCAGCACTCTAGTTGTAAGATAAATAAATTTCAGCTTTTTTTTCGAATCGAAAAATGATTTAAAAAAATTTAATTTAAGGTTTACATTGAGGCTGATCGATCATTTTACATCGACTATGAAAAAAATACATTCGTAAAGGATTCAAAACCATTTAGATATATATCCGGTAGTATTCACCCATATCGAGTTCCTAAACAATTATGGGAGGATAGACTTAAAAAAATGTGGGCAGGTGGTCTTAACGCTATTCAAATGTAATTTAATACTTTTCATTTTTTAAATTTTCTATTTTAATTATTGCTTTTAAAGTTATACTTTTTGGAATGAACATGAACCAAGTCCAGGTGTTTATGATTTTGAGGGTCAAAATAATGTTTTTGAATTCTTGGAAATT
>NTPY01000526.1:1060584-1093939 GCA_002922825.1 Brachionus calyciflorus | reverse complement strand
AAAGAAATCTCGAATAAAATACCGTTTTTAAAAATTTTTTTTGAAATTCACATGCAGTTTTAAAAAAAATTCGGACGTTTAAAAACTGCATGTGAATTTCAAAAAAAAATTTTAAAAACGTCTTAGAGTTAAGTTAAAAATTAGAAGAATGTCTTAATTAGGATATAATCTAATTCAAAATTAGTTAGACAAATTTTTTAGATTAACTCTAATTTAATTTCCGTTAAGGCCAAATTTCGATTAGAATAAAAGTTGATTTGGGCTTTACTATTGGAATATTACCTAAAATTCTTCAAATTTTTTTAATTTTAATTTTTTAACATGGCAGGGATGTAGTTAAGTCTAATAGAATAAAAGTAGATTTGGTCTTAACTCTTAGAGTCCAAATCAAGCGGATACGGTACTTGTTTCTATTAAAGCTGTAATAACTTCGTAAAATTGTACTCATTTCTTTAATTGTTTAAACTGTGCTCAGAGCGTGTTCAAATCTGCTTAAAAAATATGTCGACACAAAAGAGAATGCCAAAAAATAATTTTTATTTTTGTTAGCTTGTTTCTAATAAATTCCGATAATAACAAATTTGCAGCGGATTTTTAGATACTTGCAATAAAAATTTTTTCTCTGAAAATTTTCACAACATTAAAAAAAGCCTACCGAAATCCCTGATTAGAAAACCCGGTATAAAAGCGAATTCCGATTTTGTACCAGTGGTAAAAATTCGTTTTTGTACCCAAATTAAGCAGGTGATTTAGATCGGGAAAATTTCAATTTTTTTCGAATTTATAACGTCATAAATTTGAAATAACGTCTTAAATTCGAGTAGAAAAAGGACCGTTTTTAAGATCGAAACCTTCCCGGTTTAAATTAAAACCTAATATTTAAAAAATATCTGCAATTTTCATTTGAAAAAATATATAAAAAATTTTTGAAACTCGTTCTCGAAAATACTCATTGCCGAAATTTTACCATTACCATATCATTCTAAATATTTTTGGTAAAATTAAGTATTTTTTTAAAGGTTTGAAAAGTCTGGAGAAAGAACTTGTTACTTCATTTTGAAATTAAACAGTTAAAAATAGGAAATTTTACCGGATTAAATTATCCCCTATATTTGCATGTAAAAACAAAAAATTGAACAAATCTAAGTATAATGCTTTTATACCATGGTATAACTATCTAAGAATTACGGTAAATTAAATACGCAATCAAAATTACATAATTTTTTTCAGACTCTTCTAAGCAAGGTTGTACGGTAAATTTTTAGAAATCTGATTTTTTTCAAGTGCTAAAAAATGTTTACAGGATACGTTAATGCCTTAATATATCAAGAAAAGCTGACCAGGCCGATTAAATTAATTCACCCTGAATCATCTTTATTTAAGCAATTTAAAAATATTTAGCATTAAGAAAAAGATTAATCAAACATTCAAAAATAAAAATTTTATGCCTTATTCAGCGAATTGAAGACATTAATCGAACATTTTTTCTTCTCTTTTTAGATAAAAAAATTTAAAATGGTTTGTGTTACATGTTTTTTAATTCCTATAGGTCTATGGATATGGTTTCAATTCATATATCCGGTACTTCTTAAAATAAAATCATTTATATTTCCAGGTGCTCAAGCTCAAGATGATGATAAAAAAGATGAAGTCAAAAAATATGAGTGTCCATTTGATTTTTGTAAGAAAAAACCCACTGAAAATCAATCCGAAGTAAAAAATGATCAGTTAATAAGTCAAGAAGAAAAAAAAGACTTGTAAAATTTTTTTTTAATCCCAATTAATTTTTACTGTTTGTTTGTGAATGAGTTTTAATTTAAATTTAGCAATTCTAAAACTTAAAATTAAATAAATTTTTTTACTATATTCAATTTTTTTTACTTAAAAAAAACATGATGCTTTTAAAATGGCACATTTAAAATTTTTTCAGACATATAAGTTTTAGTTAAAAATTTTACAGATGAGTACATTCGAACCTGGTGTCGTCGAAGTAATTAAAGAAAGTGACTCCAGTCGAATCTATAAGCTTTGGTATCAAATGTTTCTGGTTACTTTAATAAGCTCTGTTATTTGTCATTCAATCGGATCATTAGTACTCTTTTTTCGCTTACGTTCTCATCACTATGCCAAATGGTTAGCTTTAATTGTTCAAATTACCGGGTTTATTACGCCAATTTTTCTAGGAACAATATCGAATTTATTAATTGCATCAATTCTAGTATTTAGTAATCGACATAATTTATCATTTTTCATAGTGACGTCTATAGGTCTGGCACAAACTTTATGCATTGTTGCTGTTGAATTTTTAAAAATTATGCAAACTCTTTAATGAAAAAAATTCCAAAAAATTTCTATAGTTTCAGAATTTTGTAAATAAAACAAAAATGTAATTCAACTTTAAGTATTAAATTTAATAAAACCAAATTTTGTATTAATTTTTTCATAAATTTAAAATTTTAATAAATTAATTAAATAATTAAATTTGATAATTTTTGAATTTTAATTTTATAGGAACTTAACTTCCTATTTGATCAAAGTTATTTAGCTTTCTTCGTTATAAAATACATCGCAAAATACACAATCATAAAAACGTTATTAGTAAAACTTAATGCAATTTTTTACGGAAAAAGTACAATTCTAAATAGCGAAATTCGAAATAAAACAATTTAAAAACTCAGTCAGTTATTCAAGTTTCAAGGTTTATCAACAGGCTAGTACTCTTTTCTATTGCTAGGCTGATAAACACTTCATTTATTTTAAAAAAATTTTCCCTACATACCAAAAAAGAATCTTAATTGATTTTTCATAAATCAAATTTATATTGTTAAACATTTACAATTTAAATGTACTAAACTGAAGTTTCAATTTATCAACAATGAATTTATTCGATAATCTTGAATAAATATAACGTAATTGCTCGATTTTAACGACATGTCGTCATATTAATAACGACGTGTCGCTAAATATCGAACACTGTTTTTCAAAATGATATAAGGACATGTCGTTAAAGTCGAAAAAGGCCTTTTTTTAAGTTTTTTTTTAAATTTTAAACAATTACGTAAAGAGCTAAATCTTAAATAATTAACGACAAGTCGAGACGATTAGAGGTTAACGACATGGCGTTAAAGTCAGCACAAAATTTTTAAAAAAACTTCAAAAAAATGCCTTTTTCGACTTTAACGACATGTCGCTAAAATCGAGAAATTATGTTATTTAAATTTTTTCTCGCCGCTTTTAGTTCTAGATCTACATTTAATTATTTGATATTTATTTCTTAAATTATATTTCATTTCTTAATTATATTTCAGATTCCTAGTTTCATTTTTGACAAACTGTTCTTTTAAAAGTGGTGCTGAGTTAGCAAAATTAATAATCATGAAAGAAAATGTTAATATTCTTTCCAAGTCTCTATGCTCAGCTATTACCAAGAAGACTTTTCAAAAAATCTAATAGAAAAGTTATAGAAAAATGATTAAATTTGACAAATAGTCAAAAAAAAAAAAAAACTTTTAACATGATATCGATTGGAAGTTTTCTATATACAGTACATTTCTGAAATAAATTGACAGTCTGTTTAAGATGTTTTTTAAGAGAGTCTTAAGAGAAACAGTCAAAAAGCAATTCTTTAGAGTTGTTTAAGACAATGTTTTTGCTTAAGCAAAAACTGCCTTTTTTAAGACGAATTTTTATAGAGTCTTTAAAAATTATATTGAATAATATTGCATTGAATTTTAATAAAGGTAAATATTAAAAAATTTTGAAAAATAGTTTAAGGCAGTAAAACAAAATGACTAATAAAAATAGCATTATCTTTTTACCGAAATTTCGAAAAAAATATTAAAATTGTGTAATCCAGCATTTAAAATCTATAAAAAAAAACTTGAAAAATTCAATTACTTATTTTTCGTGAAGTAAACAATCATTTCTTATAATCAAATTTTAACATCAGAAGTAAATAGTAGAGTAAATTCACATGTTCATTTTTTTAAGGTTCAGAAACCTTAAAACGAACTAACTTTCGACCTTAAGGAAAAAAAGGAATATTTTTTTTAAATTTTCTTTTAGTCGAATTTATAGTTCTCTTATTTTTTTAACGAATTCAATCTCTTCAATTTCTTCTTAAAAAATAACAAAACTGAAATTAAAAATTAAATATTTTTTAATTTTAATTTTTTCGATTAAAAAATATTTTTTTTCAATTGAAAGCTATTAAATATCAAACACCTAAAAAAACCTAAAAAAAAATGAAAGGAGAAAGTAAACTCAACTATACTTTCAGTTAGTTTTAAACATGATTTTTCAAATGTTTTCCAGGACTTTGTATGACTTTAAAGAATTTTTTACCCAGTTTTATTCATTTAGAAAATATATTTAATTATTGAGAATTCAAATATTGTCTAAATAAAGATTCCGATCAATAAATGGAACTTTAATAAAAATTTTAAAAATCTTTTTTTCAATTTAAATAAATATTTTGATAAAATTTAGATACCATAAGAAAAATGTCAATAAGTAACGAAATTCTGAACGAAGAATTGAGCAACGACAAAGAAGAACGTCAAGACTTAAGCGTTCTACCAATAGCAATATTCGGAATAATAACTGATATACAATATGCAGATGTAGAAGATGGTGTCAGTTATGATGGTAAAAGAGTTCGTTATTACAGAAATAGCTTGAATTTAGCTCGTGAAGCAGTCGACAATTGGAAAAAAATAGAATCCACATTCAATACAAACTTAAGGTTTATTCTTCAGTTAGGCGATATAATAGACGCTAAATCGATGGGAATAAACGATTCCCATGAAGCCGTAAAACGAGTTACTAAAGAATTAAATAGACTTTTCAATGTTGACACACACGAACCAGTATTAGATGAAAAAAATCTTCCTAAATTACTTAATTTATGGGGCAACCATGAAATGTACAATTTTAAACGAAGCGATCTAAAAAACTCTATTTTAAATACATCCAAATTCCTAAATCAAATTCCGCATGCTAATTTTTTTAGTTATGATATAACTAATAATTTAAGGCTTATTGGTCTAGATTATTACGAGTATTCTTGTTTAGGCTATGAGACAACTGATGAAATTTACAAAAGTGCTCACGAATTTTTGACGACTCATAACAAGAATGAAAATTTAAATTCAGTAGACGGTCTGAGAGGTCATGGTGTCAGATTTACTATGTTCAATGGAGGCTTGAGTGATAATCAATTAGAATTGCTAAAAAAAGAGTTGCAATTTTGTAAAGAGAATAACAAAAAAGTAATAGTTACTGGTCATGTACCGATACATCCTCAAGCTTGTGATAATATGTGTTTAGCTTGGAATTATAAAGAAGTTTTGGAGTTATTATGGTCGTTTGATCATATAGTAGTAGCATATTTTTCTGGACATGATCATAAAGGTGGTTATTTTAGAGATAAGAATAATATTCATCATGTAACATTTTCAGCTGTTCTGGAAACACCACCGAATTCAAATGCTTATGCGACAGCTAAAGTCTATGATAACAAAATATCCGTAGAAGGTGTAGGTCAAATTGGTTATTATGAAATTTATTTTGATTAGTTTTAGGTGCAGTTTTTTATTTGTTAGATAATCTCAAATTTTTAATAAAAAAAAAAGAATACGGGACAAACGGGGTAAAAAATCCAAAAATTGATTCTTTTCATATGATCTGATATATTTTGATGAGCTGTAACGAAAAATCGAATATTAAACGAATCGAAGACGAAAAAAAGTTGTAGCGAAAAATCTGAAAATACGTTTAAAAATTAGAGTAACTTAAAGTTTAAATGCTAAGTCAAGCAAATTAAGTCATATTAATACTAAAATGTTTGTTACCCGATCTATCAGATATTGTAACTTGACTCAAGAGGTCTATTGGAAAAAGGATTTGACTTATTTATAATTTTAAAATATTTATTTTAAATAAGAAAAAAAAACAATATAAAAACAATATTAAAAAATGAGAAATAGTTGAGTTTTACCTAACTTAACCTTTGTGGAAGATATTCGAATAAAATCGAATTTCTAAAACATGTTGAAAATTGAATGATTTTTTTCTTTTTAAAAGCTACTCAATTTGTCTAAAAATTATGAAAAGTTCAGATACTAGAAGATTTCGCTTGCTAACTAAATATGACAAATAATATTTTTGTTGCTTTTTCATGGTAAAAATTGCGATTCCTTTATGTTTTTGTGTAAAAATGATGACAAATTATACAAATTAATATGAAACTGATCTTAATTTCGTAAATTTTTATTTCTTCTTGTTTTAAAAAAACTTTAAGTTCCTCTACTTTTTGAAAGGATTTTCATGTTTCAAAAATTTTCACTCCAGCTCATCAAAATATATCAAAATAGGTAAAAAAACTCGATTTTTGTATTTTTTTCCTGGGTTGCCTCGTATCCTTTTTTTTAAAAATTTTATTAGGAAATAAATTTTTTTTTAAATATAAATATATTTAAGATAAATTTTAAATCAAATATATATACGACCAAAGTGTAACTAAATAAAGTTTATTGAACTACCTTACAGTGATGGTAATATACATGTAACGTCAGCCGTCAACCGTAACTTTTGACCGTAACCGTAACCATAGCTCAAACATCTTAAAATTAAAAATTAAGGCTAATTAAAATGGGTTACGGTTACGCTCAAAAGTTACGGTTGACGGTTGACGTTACATTTATATTACAACCACTGTAGGTTCCATATCAAATAAAAAAAAGTTTTCTTTAAAAAAAGGAATTTTAATTTATTCAATAGAAAAAATTGTTGTCTAAATCACAAGTATTTAATTATTTTCATAACTTATTGGTTCAAAAATCGCAAGCTTAAAAAAATTGTTTAAGAAAAGCTTGAAATTAAAAATTTTAAAAGTATGCTTTACTTTATCTTTTAATTGCTGCAGAATTTGCAAGCATGTTGTAAGCAAGATGATGACATTATTCAACCAGCCAATTGATGAACATTCAAGCTTTTTAAAATTAAAAAAAAAATTTCATCATAGCCTTTATTTCTTTTTTTGTTTTTGATGATTAAGCCTTACAATGTGTTTGGTTGTTTCATTTCCTTTAATTGTATAGATTGCTAGTAGTAATTTAAAGCCTTGCACATAAAAACTAAACACCAAATCATTTGGTACCAATGGAAATATTTTCATATTTTTTTGATTTTGTAATTCATTTATACTTCGTTTTTTGGGAAATAGCAAGATATTTCTAGCTGAGTTAATACAGTCAAGAATTTTGTCGACATTCTTAAAAAAATCAATTCAATTTTCTTTAGTCTTTAGGTTAAATAGTTGCATTTCTTTAAAAATAAAGTATACAAGAGTAGCTACTTTTTTAATTTTTTTAAAGTGTTTTTATTAGGAAAAAACAGTCTTACGCAAATAGAATAACTTTAATCTTTCGCTGATTTGATTTTTATAAATCGCTGATTTGATTTTTTCTGTGGTAACTCAAAAAAATTAAAATTAAACTTAAATATTATGTTCAGAAAGCCTAATTTCGTTATTAGTATTCCATGTCAAAAATCTCAAATGAGACTCTCATTACCATATTCTCATTTATCTGGTAACACTAAAAGCCTTACAGACAGATCATTAAATTATATTTTAAAAAATACTTACAAAAATAGTTTGCTCAATAGTTTTAAAACTCATGTTTTCTATTAGAGTTTTTAAAGCATTTAATATATCAAAAGAATTTTGTATCTTAAAATTTCAAGTTTAAAACATTTTTTAAAAATTTAAATTTCGTTGGGTCCTTTAAGTTAAATTTCTTTTTTCACTTATTTCAATTATTTAATTTTTATACTTTCCTTTTGCTTAAAAATGCTACACTAAAATATTAAAAAAATTTTTGCTTCCTCATTTGTTAATAAAAAGAAAAATGATAATATAATATAGTATATTTTGACTTTAAAAAAGATACCAGGTGATGACTATGAACACCACTTAAAAAAATTCTACTTAGTATAAACATTATAGCACCATTTATAATAGAATACAACACTTGAAAAATCAAAGAAACTCAACATAAAGTAAGTTCTGGAAAAAAAGTTAAATTGGAATAAAAATTTTTAATTTCTTCCTATTTGGATTCAGCAAATATGTTACAAATTGTAGCAATTTAAACATTAGTAATTATCCTTTCCGTAAAAAAATAAAATCCTAAATTGAAATAAGTGAATAGAAATAAACTTCACGACCCCATTCGTTTTATATTTATTTACTTGATAAAGATTCCAAGACATGTCTTCTTTTGATTTATAAATGTAATTGTTATGTCTAGGTGTCGGTTTATAGCTTATCTCCTAGAAAAATTTATAATTAATAAATTCCAAAATTAAAATTTAAAGTGTTCTTACAATATTTTTGAGATCATTAAAATTAAAAACTAAACTGCATTTCATTCCATCTACAACGCTAAAATTCAAAAAAATTTAAGAAAGATGTTTTTTTAGATTTTTTATAATTAAAATTATTACAAATGAGGTAATAGATTTATTCTTTCTTTTTTCGTTGCATCGTCGCCCAGCATATATTTTAAAATAAGCTTAATTTTTTTTTTCAAATTTAAAAAAATAGCCGACTAAAAAATCAATTTCAAATTAGTTTACTTGAATATTGTTGACGATACTTTTACAATTTTTCGGTACTTCACTTCCAATCAAAAATTCAAGTTCACTTTTCTAAACAAAATAATTTAATTTTGAAGTAAAAGATTATTAGGGACTTGGATAGTGTACCATAACTTCGATTTCGTTTTCGATCTCGGTATTTCTGTCATTTTTGGAGTCTTCAGTTTGCATTTTTTTTTAAGTAAGTAAAATTTTATTTTTTCACTGTTATGAAAAAATTATGAATTTCTTAAATCAAATGAGTGGTTTATTTATTACGATTTCTAATGAATAATTTGAAATATGGAATTTTTTATTCTTTCATTTTGAAAGATAACTTACTTAACTTAATATCAATAAAGCTTATTTTACAATAAAAAAAGTTTTAAGTATTTGAATAGGTATCAATTAATCCTTTTTGATCTTAAATAAATTTTTTTTAAATAAATGTTTTAAATAGATATATAAAAATAGATAAAAAAATCGAAATGTCTATTGCAACATCTTGAATGGTCAATACAAAAATAATTTTTTATTGAAAAAATAAAATTATATTTTGAAGTGAATTTTTAAAGCATAAAAATAAAAACTAATAAGTTAGAAGTAGTTTGATTAGTAATCAAACTACTGATTACCGTGCCTAAAAAGCTCGACCGATGATGATGATGATGATGATGACTATTTTCTTATTTTCGCTAAATTGTGGTTAATTTGACATAGTTTACTTAAAATTTAGCAAAACCTTCGTATCGAATTACCACTGTATTTTAACAAAAGTTAAAAAATGCCGCCTTAAGGTTTTGAATATATTATAAAAAAGTATAATTTTATTATATTTTTTCAATAATTCAATTTATTGACCATACGAATTCATTAAATTAATTCATTAAAAATATTAAACATCACAGTCAATTTTTTTGCTAGAAAAAGGTTTTCCAATTCATCAAAAATGAGCATTCGTGAACGTTTAATCATCAGGAACGTTTATGAATGTTCATTTTGGGAACATGTAAAAGACCAGTATTGTATTTTCATCATCCTCCTTAACATTAGAATTTTAGTAAAGAAGGCTACACCACTGACGAAATGTCAAAATTAACGTATTAAAGTTTAATTGTAGAAATTCGAAACTTTAATAATTTTTAAAAATTATTAAAGCAATAGGTTCGCAAAATTTTTATAGTTAAATAAATATATTTATTTTGTTCGATTAAAGCTATTTATAGGTGAATGGTTATATTTTTAGAAATTAAATGAGATTTTAAAAATTTTAAAAGAGTTTTTTTTCCAATTTAAACAGCGCCAAATTAAATTATCGTAATTATATTTTTTTAAAATGAATTAAAAAAAAAAGATGAAAAAACACAAAAATGATAAAATAGAAAAAAAATCATCATCTTCATCGTCGTTATCAGATTCGTCTAAATCATTTACTTTTTCGAGTGATTCAAATCACAGTACGTATTCCGAAGCTAGTCAAAAGAGTAGTACTTTTTTCGAATCGAATTCAGATACTTTACTTAGAAAAAATTCCTGTTGTAAATGCTTTTTCTTTTTTGTTTCTATTATTCTACTAAAAATTCTATTATTATCGATAATTTTATACATACTGGAAGCCTCAAGTGCTCAAGAATTAGATGAAACTATTTATGAGATAAGAGACGCAACTCATTTTAAAAGTCTTTTATCTAGTTGTAAAAATTCTAATAAAAATATATTTGCAATAGTTAAAAAATTAGGCCGTGATTCAGAATGTCAAGCTATTTTTCTTAATCAAAACCATCTTCTTACAAATGACCTATGCTTTAATCAGACATTTAAAGAATACTTAAATGATGTGCCAATAAGTACACAGTCTTATTTCATAGAAAGAATACATGATAAAAGCCAATTTAAAATAGAAAATAGAACATCATTTGAAGATTATATTAGTGTTGTTAAAATAAAAACCAATCAATCGTTTGATCAAAATAATTTTGCATGTTTTCTAGGCAGTTCATCAGAACAGTATATAATATCATCAGAGTATGATAGAGTTTCAAAACTGTACCATCAGAAAAATATAACAAATATTGAATTGTTTAAACTGAGTAGCTCAAGTCAAGATGGTTATTCACTTGATCCCGATGATTCTTCACAATTTATATTTACTGTTATTAATGAAACTATTTTTTTAAATTCATTTTTTAGTATCAAAGATCGTGATAGCTTTTTGAACAAAAATATTTATTTGCCATTAAAAAATTTTCTTAGTCATAATATAAAATTCGATGACAAGAATTCTATATTGGGCTATTTTCTCAAATATATATTAGATATCAAATTGATTCCTAAAGATTTAAAGCCTTACCAAAGTGATATTGAGGAGTTTTTGAATTGTCCAATCGGAGATGCAAGTTGTGATGATATAAAAACGACACAAAATCAAAAAACTATATTTAGTTCAAAATCTTATTTCACTACGAAAGGTGTCAACACAAGAGCTAAATGGACAAAAAAGCGACCCGTGTTTAAAAAAACTAATTAATTTTTTAAATAAATGATAAGTATCAAAAAATCTTTTTATAAGTAAAAATTTTTTTGTAACCGATCACATTATAATGCCGATCATTTTTCAATAATTTTCCATTTTCAACCTTTTATAAGTTTTAAAAAAAATGGATTCTATATAAAAAGGTCTCCCTATAGTCCACCATGGAACTGGTTTAAATAAAATTTTTGACGTAAAACTCCTTCATGAATTCTCGGAAAATAAATCAAATTGTAGAGAATAACGACATCATGTAAATATAGTTTCAAAATTAAGTTGAAAAAGGATAAGCTCATAAAATTATGTTTATCGTACCAAAAGCTAGAGAATATTATTCTCTACAATTTGCTATATTTTTATTTGAGTATTCATAAATAATTTAGTTCGGAAATTGTGGCCTAACCGATTTTATCCAGAAAACCGGTTGCCCATCACTACTGTTGAATTGTTCAATTTAAAATTTTGTCGAAAAACATTATTAAAACCAAATAAAAAAAATTTAACATATTATTTATAAATAAACCAAATTTTGTTGTTTTAGCAAAGGCAAGCTAAAACTTTAAACCCTTTTTATAAAGGTTAAGAAATAATTCTGAAAAATGATTTTTTATTTGGGTCTTGTTGAATTTTTTGGCAATGTACTTCAACAAATACTCTTGTTGAGATTATTGAAAAAATTTTTGCAACAATTAGAAAAAATTAAATTGCCTGTTAATTTTTTTTTAAATAAACTTAAGAAAAAAGTAATTTAAGATTATTTTTAAGTATTTCTTTACTAAATAATTTGTTAGAAAATAATTAAAGCAGAGTTTCTTTTGTATAAAACAAAGAAATGAAACAAATATTTCTACCAAATTAAAAGCATACCAATACCGAACTAGGCCGTACCCGTATCGAATGGTACTAAAAAAATTATCAAGTGTTCATCAAACGTCCATTAGGGAACAAGTGTGCATCAAATAGGTGGCCAAATCCTTTTCATAACTATACTAAGTTTGAGCTATATTTTCTTAAATAATTTTTGACTTACTTGCTCAATACAATTACAGTGGTGATTCGATCATTGGAATTTACCAAATTTTACGTAAATTTACGATTTTTTACTTAAAATACCGTAAATTTACGACTTTTTTGAGGATTTTCAATTTTATGAATTTTTAAGAAAAGAACAATTTTCTATTCAAAATCTTTTTTACGATTTTTAACATAATTTTCTATGAATTTTAAGCAAAAATAGTAAAAATCTGTAAAATATTGTAAAATTTATTTTTTAGAAGGATTTACTGAGCGATAGAAGTAAAGCTTGATCAAAAACTCAATAATAAATAATTTCTATAAATATTAATTTCAAAAATATAGAAAAAACTTAATTTTTAAAAGTGAGAATGATATACTTCAAAAAAGTCATTTCTATAAAGGGTTGATAAATTTTCCATAAAAAATCAAGTTTGTTTCGTTCCAATTTTTAAGTTTTTGACCAAGCTTTACTTCTATCGCTCACTAAATCCTTCTAAAAAATAAATTTTACAATATTTTACAGATTTTTACTATTTTTGCTTAAAATTCATAGAAAATTATGTAAAAAATCGTAAAATTTTAAATAGAAAACTGTTCTTTTCTTAAAAATTCATAAAATTGAAAATCCTCGAAAAAGTCGAAATTTAGGTCTTTTTAATTTTACTTTTTTTTTTCCGTAAAATTTCGATATTTTACGTAAAATACCGTAAATTTACGTAAAATTTGGTAAATTCCAATGATCGAATCACCACTGTAAGTATATAAAGTTCAAGTCTGACTTTCACAATTGATCGACTCTGAAGCTGGCATTCTAATTTTTATAAAAAAAAATTTAATTCAAATTAAAAACTTATATTTGGAACTAAGTGTAATACCAATTATTTATTATTAAAAGAATTTTCTATTACATTAATTGAAAATTTTTATTTGTCAAATTATGTATAAAATTCGAGAGCATAAAAAAAAATAAATATTTCTAAAAAAAATTTTGAACATAAAAAATGTATAAACTAATTAGAGACCTATGATAAAAATGAGCAAAATTAATACAATTTATTATAAAAGGACTTTCTACTAATTTAAAAAATATCACCCTAATGGGTTTTGATAATATTCAATTTGCGCAATTCTAATTTAACTGAAGCAATTTTCTTCTCAACTACATTAAGCTCTTCTTCTACACTCTCTCTAATTGCATGCATACTTGGATTTGTTGCTTTATATGGTAAACGCGTCAATTTGGCATCTAACTGTTGACGTTGTTTCATCAATTGATCAAATTCATTTTCCAATTTTTCTATATATTTTATTTGTTTGTCGGGCGTAAGATCAGATATTTTAAAACTTTGATGAGCATTTGAAATATTTCCTTTTTGCTGTTGTGATTGTAATGGTGTTGATAAATTGGAATTATTTAGCTTTGTATTTGATTGTAGACTTTTTCTATTATACGCCTGAAATGGCGCCGAATGGTTCACGACTAGATTCTCGTTTTCCATATAGTGATGTTGTTGTTGTTGTTGATTTAAATGATCTTTTTATTGTAGAAGTATTTATTGAAGAAGAAGAAGTATAATATTTATTTATTTTACTCAATGACTCACTTTGATACTTTATTAAATTGTCCGATTGTGTATTGCCCGACTTGTGTGCTGGCGAACGCGATCGGTGTGTCACTGGTGATTTAGATGAAGAAGATGATGAAGAATAATGATTGTTATTTGTTTGATGAGTATTTAAATTGCATAGAATTGTTAATGGTTGATTATGTGGTGGTGATTGTTTTCTTGGAGATAAATTTTTAGGTGATGTGTTTAGGCCAGATATATTTTGAACAGATGAATATCTGTTTTGAGTTTTAATTGGTATTTGTAATGGAGATCCTTGATTTGTCTCTTGCATTGAGTTACTGTATGATTTTTGAGAAGAAGGATTGAGGTCACTAAAAAAATAGGTTAATAAAAATTTTTTTGAAGAATTTTCAAAAAAAAATGTAAACCTTAATTTAGATGAATTTTTCAGCTTTTGAAATTCGTATTCTAGTCTGTTGAAATCGAGTTCCGACTGAGCCAGTTTGGATTTAAGTCGAGTTATAATCGAGTCTTTCTCGTCTAGTTTTAACTCATAAGTTTCACACTTTTGTTCATAGTATTTAATGTTCATTTGAAGGTCCTCGTTTTCTTGGACTTTTTTAATTAAATTACGCTTTTCTATTTGAAGCTCTCGACCAAAATTGTCTTGCACCTAAATTATAAATTAAATTAATTTAGCTTAATTTTATTACAATTTTTATTTGTTACTTTTAAAGATTCTCCAAGTTGAGCCTCTAAATTATCGTAGCCTTCTTGTAAATTATTTATTTTGTCTTCAGCATATTTTAATTTTGAAATGACTTGACCAAAGTTGTTACTCAATTCGTAGTTTTCTTGCTTCAAATAATTTATATGGTCGTTACATTCTTCCTTTAAAATAGTTAAAAATTTTGGAATATAATTTTTTTCAAGCGAAAACTTTTCAGCACAAATTGAAACTGAATGTCAAAAATCTCTCCATAAAAAAAATTTATTCCTTATTGTTAAAAATAAATACTGAAAACACAAAAAGTTTTTTGAAATTTTCAGCAGCATCTACACCAAAATTAGAGAAGTAGGTGTAGCATGTAAGTGAAGGCTACACCTACGCCAAAAAAGCAAAAAAATTGTGTTTTAGGTGTAAGAAAATGATGTAATAAAATATAACACCTTAATAAAACACAAAAAATATTACTTCTAAAATGTTTATTTGACTTTTAATATACCTATATTTATTTATTTATTTACAAAAAATAACCTCTAGGTCAGCTGCTTGAAGGTTAAATGCCCTTCTTTCAGCAAAAAATATTAAAAAAAAATTTTTCAATTTTTGCAAAATGTAAAAAGAAACACCTATATTTATGAGTAACAAATTGGAATTTTTTTACACATAAAACACCTAATTTTTTTGTTTTTTTTCGGCGTAGGTGTATCCTACACCAATACCTATAATTTTGATGTAGATGATGCTAGACATTTTGGTGTAAAAAGCATTTTTGATCTGTAGATGTCAAATCTGTAGATATCATCGTTGAATCTCCTTAAAGATTCTTCGAAATTTGTGCTACATGAGAAGGGTAGATTCTTGTTAAAAAATAACAAAAATCATTTTTACATTAATTAATGCAAGAAGAAACGTTTTTTCTTAAATCATTTTATTTATTTTTTTCAGAGTTTAGAGAAATTATTAGAGTGATTTTTTGAATAAAACATACCGTTTTTACTCGAAATTAAGAATAATTCGAATTAATTTTTATTCTACTAATCGAAAAAATAGAACTACTTTTTTATTTTTAATTCGAATCATTTTTTAATGTATTTTGTATTAGAAATTAAAAATTTTAATTTTTTTATTTGAGTCATTTTTGATAAAAAAATCACTTGATTAGAAGAATTTATTTGATATGCCGGTATATTCTTAATTTCGAGTAAATACGGTAGTTCTATTTCTTCAATTAGAAAAAAAAAATTAAGTCGAAATATTATATTCTCAGAAGGTAATACCATCTTTTTCATATACGAACCTACAACCTATTTTAATAAAGTCAAAATGACCTCTAATTTCTTCCAGCTTTAAGTCATTTTATTTGATTTTTTTTGAGCCTATAATTTAAGTTAAGCATTCTAGTCATAGAAAATTTAAAGCCAGGTCAATACAAAAATCAAATGATTAAAACAGAAAAAAAATAAAAGAAAATTGTCTTACTAATTTGTGAATTAAAGAGGCATTAGATTCCTTGAGGTCAGTGTTTATGCTAGACAATTGTTCATATTTCATTTTTAATTCATTTTCTCTATTTTCAAAAGTATCAGCATTCTCAATATCAGTGCCAAATTTGCTTTCATAGATCTCAATCTTTTTTCGAAGATCCTCTATTTCCTTATCATAATAATCTCTTAAATCTTGAACATGTCGAGAATGTTTAGCTTTTAGTTCAGCTCTTAAATTCGATATATATTTGGCATTATCAGTAAGAGTACTTGAATTAATCAACATGTCACTAGTAGATGTCGATACATCAACTAATAAAGATTTATTCGATACATCCGAGACGACTATGGTTGATTTTAAATCAACTTTTTTTTCTTCAACAAATTCCTTCTGTACATCGGGATTTATTTTTTTAAACAAAATTTTTTCCTGTTCGACCATACTCTTTTTAATTTCTTCATGCAACGACTTTAATTTCATATCATTTAACTTTTGTTGTTCGTCTAATTTATTCTTATAATCATTTTCTAATTTATTGAACATATTTGACCATTCTTGTTTTAAAGACTCGACTATTTTACTCGAACCTTCTTCGCTATTTTCTGATAATATTTTATTACTTGACGATTCTTTTTCGCATTTTTCTGGTGCTTTATTACGCTTTAATTTCATACCATTGTCTATTCTATCAATTAAATTATCCATGCTACTTAACGATACTTCAAAACTTTTACTAAATTTCGAATTCTTTTTAATAGGCTCTTCATTGTCGGATTCACATGGTGTCTCATTTTGAAATTGGTTATTTTCTTCACTAATTACACTCTCATTTTCATAATCGCTTTCATCTAATGTCTCATTTTGTGCATCATTAACTGGTTTGACTAATTTTGCATATAATTTTTCAATTGTGTAATGATCATCTTTATGATCATCGTCACTAAAATCTTTAGCTTCTAAAGTTTCATTAGTGTTAATAGTTTCGTCGTCTAGATCTCTACTAGTATCATTTATAGAATTTTGTGGATAGAATAATTGAACAGGATCATTTTCTTGCTCAATTACATCCATATCTTTTTCAGTTTTCAGTTCGGACTCGGCATTTTTTAATTCGATTTTTTCCTCAATTGTTTCTTTTTTATCTGTTTCAATTTCATTTTCTACTCTATTTTCGTTATTATTATCTTCTAGAATATCAGTAACATCTATAACTCGAGTATCATTGTTTAAATGTAAGTCCTTTAAAAGCCATTTATAATTAGGGTCGATTCTCAAACGATCCGATGAAAGACTTGTGGCGTACTTTTCGTTTTTGTCAACTAATTCCTTGGTATCCATATCATCGATCTCTGAATCGTGAGATAAATTATCTTTGGATAAATTTAAGTCAGATCCAGGGTTGTGAATTTCGTAAACTTCATTAAGATCATCGCTATTAGCTGCCTGAAAATATGGATGACCAAAAATGAACGGGACTAAATTAGAAATATATCAATTTAACCTAATAAAATAAGGGCCTATTCTTTGAATAACTTACAGCCTTGAGGTTCAGCAGCGTTTAGAAAAATTCTTCTACTCATAGGAAATAATTTCTAGAAAAAAAGGAAGAAACAGATTTTTGAGATTTAGATTTTTTTTTTCAGAAAAAAAAAAATTCAAATTTTTTTTTTGCTAATTTTTCCCTATTGTTGTTAAGGTAGGAATTTATTGAAAATAATGAATCAGTGTACTTACTAGCAAGGCAACAACAACAACAACAACACAAATAAAACAAAAAATAAAATTTTATCTTTTGAATTTTTTTCCTAAAAAGTAATTTTCAAAAATTAAGAATAAAAATAAATGTTTTTTTTTTATGTTTTAGTTTTTGTTGTTGAAAATTTATTACATAAACATTTGTCTTTTTTTTTCAAACATAAGGATCTGACAAGAAGTTGAAATTTAAACTCTTAATTTCGGTTTTATTATCTTTCCAAAAACAAAAACTAGCATAATTTAGACATTTCTCGAAAAAGATTTAAGTGATTCTTACGTTGTATAAAATTAAAAGAACTTTAATTTAAATATTTTATAAAATATTCAAAATAATAAGCTCTTATTTAATTAATTGAATTTTTAGTCGTTTTCTCAAAGGTGCTAAGAATTTTGTTGTTGTTGTTAGAATTTAATTGAAATAACCTTTTTTTAAGCCTAAAATTAAAAAAAATATCAAAAAAAATTTTGATTCTACAACTTGGAACAAAATTCCTATTTTTCTGGCTTCTTTTTTAATTTTAGAGGTTTAGAACGGTATTATAGAAATAGAAATTCTATATGTATTTTTATCAATATATTTTTGAATTCTTGAAAGTTTATAAAGAAAACTATTTTTAATTTACCATTGATTTTAATGTAAGTTTATTTAAAAATTAATAGCTGTAACATTTTGATTTGCTACGATACATTGCGGTTTAAGTCGAAGGCTCACTCATATATATTTCAAATTCTAGTAAATTTTAAATCGCCAATTTGAAAGGAAAAATCATACTCAACACCCACAACACCCCCTTATTTTTACCTAGACACCCACATACAAAACCACATTTTCTGATAGATCTCGACGAGTTCTCTTCAAAAATCATATTTGTTTTTTCATCGCATTTACGGTTTTTGAGAAAAAATTAGACTAAAAATGAATGGGTAAAATGGAGTCCTATTATCTAGAAAATTGAACTATCTTTTTTTAAGGAATTTTTAACAAATCTTTCTCAAAAAACATATTTTTAGCAAGAAAAATTAATGTTTAAAGTACTTTGGTCAAAAAAATAAATTAAAAACAATTTAACTAAAATTAAGTAATAAAATTAGTTTTATTCAAGATTTTCATTTCAGAATTTTTTAGTAAAATTGGATTAAAATGTGGTTTTCTAAGTGGGTGTCTAGGTAAAAATAAGGGGGTGTTGTGGGGGGTGTCTTTATTGCATTTTACAAAATATTAAAAAACTACATGAAAAGGACTTCCAAGGTATGAAACAAATTTTTCGTTTTGTAGCTCTAGACCTCCTCTACCTTATATGAAAGCTATTTTTTGATAAAATTATTAAGATCAATGAAAAACACCAAGGTGTTGTTTTTAAAAAAATTGGTGGGTGTTGTTTTTTCAGGGGTCCCTAAAAAAGAGATCTTAGAGGGAGGTTATTATTCAAGTTTTTACAATAACTAAAATTGGTGATGGAAATATCAAACTTTTAAACGCTAAATACTTACTACTTAATAAAATAAATATAATTTCATAAATTTCTCTTAAAACGAATGAGAACTTAAGAACTTCAAAAAAATTCAATTTACAACAGATTGAAGTTGAATTCGACGGTATCAGTTAATTTTAGTGGATTTTATCCAATTGAAAAAGGATTTTGACTTCATAAAATTTCTAAATAACTTCATAGAACCGGGTGGTAATTTTAAATGAATTTCAAATATCAACTTTTTTTTTAAAGAATTTTCAAGAAATCATCCTAAAAAAATTTTTCCAGTGAGAAAGAAAATCAAAAAAGTTAATTTAACCGAATTTTACTAAAAAATTCTGAAAAAAAAATCTTGCATAAAATTAATTGAATAACTTATTTTTAGTTAAAATGTTTTTAATTTATTTTATTAGGAAAATTTCTTGGAAATTCTTTAAAAAAACACTGGTTAATTTCTTAGAAAATACTAATTCATCGTACGGTATACATTCTAAATCTATTTTATCTAAAAAACCGTAAATGCTAAACAAAACGACTATGATATTTGAGGAGATCTCGTCGAGAATTTTTTAGAAAATGTGGTTTTCTATGGGGGGTGTCTTTATGAAAAAGGGGGATGTTGAGGGAGTGTCTTTGCTGAGTTTAACGAAATATTAAAAAACTACATGAAAAAGTTTCAAGGCATGAATGAAACATATCGTTTTGTAGCTCTAGACCTCCTCTACCTTATTTGTAGTGTTGTGAATCGATTGGTGAAAAATCGATTTTTCGATTAATTGAGCAAGTCGATTTGAAATTCAAAAAAATCACTTCAAAATTTTAAATAATCGATTTTAGTCGATTTTTCAAATCAAGAAATCGAATTGAATCGATTTTAAGATAAGTCAATCGATTCAAAACACTACTTATATGAAAGTTGATTTTTGATAAAATAATTGATTCAATATAATCTATTACTGAATGGAATCTATTACTGAAAAAAAATTACTGCGGAATAATTTACTGAATCAAACTATTACTGTTTTGAAAATAAAATTTAAATTACTGAAAGAAACTATTACTGGAAAAAAATTAAGAGTAAATTACTGAAAGAATCTATCACTGAATTGAAATTAAGGAAATTATCACCGAAGAATAAATTACTGAATAAATTATAAAACACTTTGGACACATTTTTCATATAGTGAAAACACTTTTTTGACAAAAAACTGGGAGATTAGTTAATATTTGATCAAAATAAAATTTAAGAAAACTGCTTTTCAAAGATTTAAGGTAATTAGTTCCTTTTTTTCATTATTAAAGCTTTCGTAAACTGATTAAATTTTAAAATTATTTTAAAATAAAAATTTCAAATAATCTTTATTTTATTGACAGTAATTTCTGCGGTGATCGTAAAATTCCCAGAGGGGTTCGCACCATATTGCCATACATGAAAATTATCTTTATTGGTTTAAGACCAATCTATTAGTTATTCATGTTCTAATACCCAAGACAGGTTAAGTCGGAGAGGGTATCACGAGTAGCACTAATTAATGATAATGCAAATATGAGAATAAAAAAAGAAAGGCATTTGACTCACTTGTAATCTAAAGCTTTTTATTTGTAATTCTTTTTGTTTTTTTTCTAAAATAGTGTTTTTAAAAATTGTTCTTTAGTGTTTTATTTATTTAAAATAAATAATTTCCGTAATAAATTCAGTCAGTAAAAGTTTCTTTGTTTTTTATTTTAAAACTTCCAGGAAAAGATTCGTCCAGTAATAGATTCCTTTTTATTTTTCAGTAAAATATTCATTCAGTAATAAATTCCTTTTTATTTTTCAGTGATAAATAAGAACAGTAATATTTTACTCAGTAATAGTTTCCTTCAGTAATAAATTACGTTATACCAAATAATTAAGATACATGAAAAACATCCAGATGTTGTTTTGTTTTTTCAAGGGTCCAAAAAATTTATTTAAAAAATTAAAAAAAAAAATTAATAGCCTTATCTAATGATTCTTACTGCATCTAATTCTTCAAACTAAAATCGTATTTTATAAAAACCAATGGTCATGTTAATGTTCTAATTCAATATAGAAATTTTATTAAAAAAAAAAAAAAGTTAATTTTGATTAAATTAAGATACTTAAGTTAGGCTTTTCACAAAGTTTCAATCTTCTTTAAATAAAAATTCCAAGAAAATTTTTCATTAAAAAAAAAGTTGCCCAATATGTTTGTATGAATTAGTTTATTCGAAATCTTCAAAATCTGATAACAGTCTAAAAAACGTTGATCTCAGATTTTTTTCAATATCAGCTGTTCTTACTTTATATAATGAAAAAAAAATGTTTGCATCATAGTCTTAGTTTTATAAGAAAATTGATCGTAATTTGAAATATTCAGAATTTCTTAAAATAAAATTTTACATTTTTTTTAAAGATCTTTTGATTTTATTCAATTTTATTTGAATTTAAAATAATGAAGTTTTGATTTAATTTTATAAAAGCATAACAATTAACATGAGAACTTGAAATTTTCGGTTTCATTTATTTTTTCTAAAATTGAATAACTATTAACCGGAGCGAAAAATAATGATGTTTTGACATAGCTAAGACGAATAAATTTCGTAAGTTTTGTTAAATTTATTAAAAAAATAAATTGGTTCGGAAATTCAAGAAATTCATTACTTAATTGGAATCTAATTTTCCATGATGTTTTTGTTTTCTTGATTAGAAAAAAAAAAAAATATTATTTTCTCTTTTTAAAAATTTTTTTTGATATATTCTCTAATGTTTTCAAGGTAAATAAAATTTTACAACAACAAAAACAACAAAAATTTTCAATGAAATTTAAACTTAAATTTTTAAAAATTTATTTTCGGTATAAAATATTCTCGTGGAAATATCCGATAAATAAAGAGAATGGAAAAAAAAGTTATAGTTTTTTTTTCTCGTTGAAAAATAAAAATGACTAAACAATTTGTGTTAATTTCAAGTCTTTTATTTTTAAAATTTAAAAAAACAAATAAAAAATGGGCATATATTGCAGTTCTATATTTGGAAAAAACAAACATTCATTTCAAGAGAAAAAAAAATTAAGTTTTTTTTATAAAGCTTTCTTTTTTTAATCTTTGATTCATTAAGAAAAATTTAAATTAAATTCACATTTCTAAAAAAGTATTGAAATTTCTGATTTATTTGAAAAAAAAAATCAAATATTTTGCCTTTAGATTTAAGCTTCTTTTGTTACATAATTAATACTTAGAAAATTAACAGTCGTTTTCTATTAAATTAAGTTTACTTTAAGAGTTGTATTTAAAGGAATTTAACCTTTGAAAAATTATTATTGATTTAAAATTTTTGAGTAAAATTGAATTAAGCACTAATGTATACGGGGAGCTCTATTCTTTTAAATTTACATGCGGTTCATATTATAATATTTAAAAAAATACCAAAGAAAAACAACAACAAAAAATTCTGGTAAAATTACTGAAGGATTTATTTGTTTAACTTTAAAAAATTAATTTGGTAAGATAATCCATTGTTTCAACTGAGAAAAATTTAACAGTTTTTTTCCCAAATTAATTAATTTCTTTTTATATTTTAAAATTAATTTTTTTTAAATATCGAAAAAAAATTTGAAGAGAATAAGGTTCCCCAAACGATAAACCGTAATTTACTAAAATATTTTGAATTCATTTAAGTAACAAAAAGTTTAAAATTACATATTGAAGATAGGTATATTTTCTATAAAACTTACTATAAGTTTGGTTAAATTAATTGATTTTTTAAAAAGAAAAAAGGTAAAAGTAATTTTCTATAGTAATTTTTCAAAAATAATTTGAAATTGAACTTTCGAAATTTATTTATTCTATATAAAATAATTTTGCTTTATGAAATGTCTAATAATATTATAGTGTCTCCTTTGATAGTGCAATGAACAGCTTGAGTCCAAATATTTCATAATTACGGGGAGTAATCAGGCTTCGGAAATACCAAAAATAAAACTATGGTTTTGGGAACCCTATTTCAATAAAATTGCAGAAAATAATTTAGATTTGTATATGTTCAACATTGTAATTGCAATTTTTTATCTTTTAAAATTATACTTCATTAGCTTTTATGCTTTATTACTATTTTAATATGGGTTGTAGTCGAACTATATATTTGAACATGAGAGTTCTTAAAATGTATAGTAAAGCACTTCCATAAAATTTGTAACCAAAACGTGTGGCGAACCGATTCGATCATAGCGTGCTATCAAAAAATCTCATCATACATTAATGAGAACGGCTTATAATCCAATATGGCAAGTTTTTTACTATTTAAACAACTGATTGGAAACTTTTAAAATTAAAAGGCCGAACGGCTTTTAAAATTAAAATAATCAAAATTGTTCAATTTCGTTCATTAATTGCTCTAAAACCGTCAAGAATATGGAAAAAATAAATCGAGAAATACAAATAACAAGCAATTATTAACTTATTTTCCAAAAATAAGCGAAATCGGTTCAATATTCGCTTAGTAATTTTTATTAAAATTTAAGCCGATCTAGTCGGTTAGGTGAACCATTTTTCGCCTATTAAGTGAACAAACCTTGTTCTCGGGTTTGGTGAACAATTTATTCACCAATCCTAAAGATTGTTCAATTAATCTAAATTTAGTTCACCTCGGTTCGGTGAACAAAAAGGTTATGTGAACCATTCGATAGAAGTGCCTTATTAAAAGTAGTTTACACAAATTTTACCATACTTTACTTACAAAAAGAATATTCAACGAAAATTTATCTGATTAACATCCAAAAAATAAAAAAAAATGAAAAATGACTGTTCAGCATAATATCAATGTTAAACCTTTTATCTAAATTTATAGTAAATCCTCGGTTATATGCCACACCATATATATCCCATAATTTAAACATAACCCAATTTTTTCGCCACCTTATTTCATCTAAATAACATAAATATGTCTCAATTATAGCCCCAAAAAAAAAGAAAAAAAAAAAGATAGCGTCTATAGAAGCTATCAAAATCTTATAAATAAAATAAAAGTTAAATGAATTTGAGGAGCTAGATAAGCCTTGATTATTTCTCGGATGTGAAATTGTTGATTCTGTCAAAAGAGATAGCTGAGTGGCGTTTTAAACTTCGAAGATGATTATTGGTTCTCGTTGCTAATAAAGTTGTTTATTTCTTTTGCAATTAGTTGATTGTTGGTTCTCAATTTAAAAAATTTGAGGAATAGAAAATTTGATCTTTCTTCTACTTTTTCAATTTTTAGAGTTTTGTGTCGATTCTGTTTTTTAAAGGGAAGAATTTAAAAATTTTTAGGATTTTGTTTTGAAAAATTTGTAGATTTTTTTTATTCTAAAAAAAAATTATAAATAACAGAAATAACAGAATACAATTATGGGCAGAGGATGAGAAAATTCTTCCAGAATGTCAATCTGGTTTCTGAAAAAAAAGGAGTACACAGGACCACATTTTGAGTAAAAATCAATCGATTATCGACTGTTTCAACAACAAAAAAATGACGGGCAATGCAATATTCCTAGACCTTGAAAAAGCGTTTGACAAGACTTCCCATAAAGGGATAATTAAAAAAATCAAATTTCTCGGCATCAGGACAAGTCTGCTTAAGTGGCTTAAAAGCTTCTTAAGCGATATTTCTTTTCAAGTCTCTCAAAACGGATCACTATCAAAACCAAGACCCATCAGAGCCGGTGTCCCTCAAGGCAGCTGTCTTTCTCCGACTATTTTTTTAAACCTTAGCGATATTGCAAAAATTCTACCGCAAGATGTCAAAGGTGCTCTCTTCGCAGACGTTCTCTGTATCTGGTCCTCAAGTAAATCAAAAAAAGCGATCCAAAATGTTCATCAAAAAGCAGTAGAAAGGATAATTTCGTACTGTTCAAAATGGGTTTTTAAAATCAACAAGACAAAAACCTGCTTCACCATCTTCACTACTGTTGGTCAAAGAAAAAACTATATGAATAAAAATGCGGTTGACCTTGAAATCGAAAATTAGCATATCCCCCTTGAGCCTAATCCCACCTTCCTTGGTATCAAACTCGATCGAAAATAAAAATATTAGAAATTTTTGCGGGATCTTCTGTTTTGGTTGAATCTGGTAAAGTAATAGTTGGTGGTTGATGAGCTTTGACAGTTTCCATTTTCAATATTCGATATAAGTTTCCAGTGTTTTGAAGACGAGGAATTGAAACTTTTCAAAAATTTTCTAAAAAAAAAATATTTCAAAAAAAATTTTGGTTATTTTTTCCTCGATTTTAAAAAGGTCCTTTTTCGTTATAACTGCTGTAATAATAAATTATTTGATAATAACTAAACTTGCGAATTAAAAAATTTTGGTTATTTTTTCCTCGATTTTAAAAAGGTCCTTTTCCCCAGAAAACATTGACCTGGGAAAAAGTACCTGTCACAAAAATGCTTTTAAAAAGTTTCGAAACAAAGGTTCAAAATTTTAATGAACTTTCATTAACGTTCATTTTGGTAAACGTGTGAAAGACCAGTATATAAAAAAGAAAAGTATATAGAAAAAGTTTTGTTTCTGTTATGCTAACTTGTTCAATCTTGATTGGGCTTCTTAGACTTTGTCTTAATAATGCTAAATAATCCTAATCTTCAAGGCCTCTCCTTATTCGAATAAGCAAAGCTTTTAGAATATAGCAGATTATTTGAGATTTTATTTTCAAAGTTGTTAATTTATTTTGAATTAATAAACTTCATTTTAAATCATTTTGTAACAATTTATTCAAATAAATTAACTTTATAAAATGTTAAAAAAAGCATCTGATAAACTATCAGAAAAAAATATAAGATAAGAATTATATTGGAATAGCTGCAATAATAATTATAATAATTAAAAGGATGACAACAAGCATCCATAGACCTATTTTAAAATTATCAAAGTTTAAAATATTTGAGTTTTTAACAAATTAATTAATATTTATTTACCACAAGTTCCTGATTTTCGGCTTATCAAACGAGTACTTTTTGTCTCTTTAATTAATCTCTCATTTAAATTGTCCATTTTGTCACCCATTGATTCAATAAGCTCTGAATAAAAATTCAAAATTTTACAATCTAAAAATTATATTTTAATTTAATAAAAAAAATTAATAAAACCATTTTGTCGATCAACTTCGTTTCCTATTGTGCTGGCTATGCGTTTTTGATTTTGAATAACATGAGATAAAGTCTCTAAGCCTCTATCTTGTTCTAATACATTTTAAACAAATTATTAATAAATTCTAAAAAAATTCGAGTTTGATATAAAATTACCTAAAATAATCCTATCATGCTGAGCGGTCAATTGATCAGATGAATAGCCTATAGTTTCATTTGTTTCGGTTGGTCGTGAATCAAAAGCTTCAAAGTCTATCAATAAAGAGTCCCTTTAAATAATAAACATGAATTTTAAATTTTTCAAAAAGCTTTAAAATTTTGATTAATTATTTTACTTTTGATTGGTTCCCTCGCCCTTTAAATTCTGATCTGCTTGCTTAAGACTTGTTTTCAATTGATTTATCATATTAGCCCTACGATTTTTTTCTGAATATGTCCTAAAATAAAATTTTAATTGGATAATTTTTTCTATTTGAAATTTTAAAATTAGTTACAAATTTTTAGAAACATTTGCGTCTTCTAAATTCTTTTCCAGTAAATTAATACTTGATTCAACTTTGCCTAATTGAGTTCTTAGTTGAGTTGTTAGCTAAATTAAAATTAACCATGGTTAAAGACTACAGACTTAATTGAAGAATATTAAAAATTTTTACTTTGACAAAATTTGAACTCGATTTGGGATATTTTCCTCGTTCATTTAGGCTCTGATTTAATTTTTGAATCGATTTGTCAATATTTTCATATTCTTTTAACCTTCAAGAAAAAAAATCACATGACTCTTTTTTTTTAAATAAATTCAATTTAATAATTTGATGATTAAATCATTTTGAAAGTCTTTTAGTCGAAAAAATAAGATATTTTTATTACCATTTTTCTGACATCTTGTAAACTTTTTTGCCAAAGCCTGGTAAAAATTTTTATTAAGAAACTTTTAAGATTGAATAATTATTTTATTTTTATTTATATCGAGAAAATTTTCATAATTTATCAGGTTTTAGTAAAAAACTTAAAACTATTTTAACATTCTTTCTAGTCAAGCTTTTTAAACTAAATAAAGTTTTGAGTAAAGCTGCTCATAGAAACTCTCTAAAAACTAGAAACTATGAGCAATTGACAATCAAAGCAGAAAGACATTCTAGTGAATTTATAAATTTTAGTATCTCGGTTACCCAATTCTATGTAAACGGTTATAAATTGATAACTGAGAACCTCATGTGAGATGTTGACTGGGGAATTTAATATGTCAACAAATGCAAATAACTTATTTCCTTGCTGATAATTTCGTCTGTAAGTTCACTTTTTTCAGACGACTGATAATCACAAAAAATTTTAATTTTGTTTTTAATAAATAGTTCAAACTAAACTAATATGCAATTTATTTTCTCATGAAAATCTTTTGAAATACGTCTAAACTATTTATTTTTTAGAGCTTTACAATTAAGTTGCATGAAACATTCAAAACCTTCTTTATCTAAAACGTACTTTTCAAATTCGAGAAAGCATGATTACACTTTGGATCTAACAAAAATGTTTTATTTTTAATCAGGGATTTACTTACTAAATTTGTCGAGTAATTACAGCTAAGCGATATGGACAAAAGGGAAACTGGGAAAGAAAAAGTGATTAATTGAACAGAAACAATTTTTTTTGCTAAAATTGGTACTATTGTATCATGTTAACCTAAAATTTTATATCTATTCGCACATACATAAATATCTTTTCAAGTTTACTCAAAAAAATTAATTACAAAATTACTGAAAAAGCGTATTGGGGTATTTACAAATAGTTTTAAAATTAAGATAAAAAGATTATTAGGGCATTAGGTTTTTCATAAAAAAAAATTTTTTCTCTTTCCGAATCTTTTGATCTAGGAAGGATACGGCCTTATTCGGATGGGCCGTCGACCCCGGTTTTGAACCTCCTGATTTTTTTCTCTTTAGTAAAAATTTTTTTAGTTTTATTTTTTTCCCATTCATGGCGAATTGGGTAACCCAGAATCTCAATCCTAAAAATTATAAATTCAGTAGAATGTCATTCTGCTTTCAAAGAATATAACTATTTTTCGGAAAGTTATGTTACAATTCTTCCAGATTTTAAATACATTGGAATCAACTCAAATTTAATTAAAATGATTCGAACCACTTATAATGATTGGAAAAGGAACATTTTCGCCAAAATGAATTATTTTTGCTTGGTCCTAATAAAATCAAAAAATGAACAGACTGATCAATTCTTTTTGAAAGTGTTTATTTTTTTTAAAGACAAAATGAATATTTAAATCACAGAGCGTCAGTTTTAATGATCGTAGTTTTATTCGAAAAACTCGAAAGTATTATCTTGACAAAAATCACTGTTCCAACTTTCATTTATGAGTTTAAAAAAGGAACATTGAAATTAAAATGTTTTTAAGTTGAAGTGAATGAATAATTTATGGAATAAAACTGTAATTTTTTTAATCAAATGTTTAAAATTAAGGAAGTTTTATTTTTGAAGTTAAAATTTAGCTAGTCAAATAAAGAGTGAGTTAAGGTGAATTATTTCAACGGTTTATAATTTATTTTATATAATTTGTTTCTTTGGATAATTTTTTTTCAAAAATTTTAAGCATGAAAGTTGAGCATCGTCGATTTAATGGAATTTTCTATCTGTCTGAAAATATTAAAATAGTTAGACTGTAAAAGGAATCGTTTTTTTAGTTGACCAATTTTTATATTTATTTATTTATTTTAATCTAAGGATGAGGCCGTTTTCCGACCACGATGCAATACGTTGTTAAATAAAGCGTTAATCCGAACAACTCTCGTTAATCCGAACTTCGAAAAGACTAACTTTTTGAACTGAAACGAAAAATTTTGACCACCAAATTGTAGTTTTCCATTCAAATATAGTTCGTTAAATCGAACAAAATTAACTCGAACCATGATTTTTTACTCCCAAAAAGTTCGGATTAACGAGAGTTGACTGTAGTATAAAATAATTAGTTAGAAAAAATAGTTATATTATCGTTAATTTTTGAAAAAATCAACTTCAGGAAAAAAAATAGTAAAAACTACGGTAAAGTATAATAAAAATGAGAAACAAAAATTAAGATGAAATATTTAATTTAAAAATTTAACCAAAAAATAAAAAAAAAAACTAAATTAATATGATAATTGTTTTAAGTTAATAATAAAAGATGAAATTCACCCCAGGGTCTCAACCGTAAACACAAATTCAATTCAATTGAGAAAAAGAGAAAACAAAAACAACAATATACAAACTTTATTGAATCTTAATAAGCTAATCCATTTCCTCATATATATTTATATAAAAAAAAAACTTAATTACTATTTTTTATTCAGATTTGTCGAAAAAAAATCCAGCAATATCAGACGACTAAAGGTATTGTAATGCAAATTAATTTGTGATTTAAAATAAATAATATCTCTTTAACTAAGAATAATTTAATAGCAGATTTTTGGTGTTGCAAATGTTTTAATTTAAATGTGATTTATTTAAAATCATATATTCAGAACTATATTTTTTTTTAAATGTCCAAAATAAATAAGGATCAAAGATTAAGTAATTTACGAGATAAGACGGTATATCTCACCCATTTTTATCTCTATTTCATTTTGGACATTTAAGACAGTGTATTTATTTTTTTATATTTAAATTTTATCTATTAAAATATTTGCTAAGATATTTTTAAAAATTGACTACCTTTGAAAATTCAAGATAAAATTAGTTTTTTTTTCTTTTTATTGAGAAAAAAAAGAGCACAAACAGAAACTGTTCGTTTTGTGTTCAAATTTTTAAAAAATGTCATTTCTTTTTGTGTTTTTTTTTAAACTTTTTGCAAAATTTTCAAGTGGTTTTTTGATCTGAAGATAAGATATCATGACCAAAGTTACTTATCATTTGTTTGTAATTTATCGACAAACACAGTTTAGATAACTCGAGTAGGCTAATGATAAATTTATGGCCTCAAAAACAAATTTTTCTAACCACTTTTATTCGTTTTTATCTAAATGATTATTTACTTTTTTTTCTCTTTCTTTAACTACCTCGATGAATAATTTAAAAAAGAATAAATGTGTCATTTTAATGTGTTAAAATTCTTGAATTCATGTTTTCTTTTTTAGATTTTTACTTTCCGATTGATAATCATACCAGAAAAAAACCTACTGGTTCATAAAAGACTTAGTTTTTTTAACAGTTAAGTTCAAAATTTGACAAAGGTTTTTTTTCAAATTTTAGTGGGTTATAGGTAATTATTTTTTGTAAGGATTAAAAACTCTGATAGATTGTTAAATTTCTCTTTTATATCAAAAACAAAAAGAATTTTTAAAGACATTCACAAAAATTTAAGAAAAGTGTTTTTAAAGAACTTGTTTAAAAAACTTAAAATTCAAAACTTGTGTTTTTTTTTTTTAGCAAAATTACAATTAAAATTGGAAATTTATTTGATGTAATCACTTAATAAACTCTTTGCTAATTCTTAATTTTCATCAAAAAATTTAAATTCACAAATTGAACGACTCATGTTTTAAACTCTAGTTTATAAATGAGTTATATTTTGTTATAAAGATTTGATTAAATTTTGTACATTTTTTTGTACAGTACACTTTATTTATTGGCGTACTGATAATTCTGAGAGACCTTAACTCAAGAATAAAATAATAAATTTGTTATAGAGATTTATAAGAATATATTTTTAATATTTTAAATTTAAACAGATTTGTATAGAGTTACTGCGCTGCTCTCGAATCAACCGTTCCCGTGCTCCATTAAATTTTGTTGAAGAACGCGTACGGGTACGACGTTAATCCGGGAGCAGTGCAGTAATATTTTTCTTAAATTTAAGAAATCGCGATCAAAAGTTTTTTTTTGCTAAAATAAAGTCTTTTTTTATTTAATTTAAATTGATAAGTTTTTTTTTTATTTCCTTATTGATTTAATATGAATGTAAATTTTAAAATCAAAGTACTTGTTCTTCAAGTTTATTAAATCAGATACACCTAAGGCTATCAGATGTTTATTTTGTTATGATTACTTATTCGAATGAATATTCTAGGTGGAAACTTATTCGAGGCAAAATACAAAAATAAAATAACATTCTTATTGTCGGAAAGGTTACTCAATAATTCTTATTCGAATCTCCAAAGAATTTCTAACTAGTCTAGTACTAAAATTTTTACAAAAATTGAAAACAAAATTTAAACCAATTGAATTCATGAATAATAAAAAAGAAATAAAAGTTAAATTTTCATTGGTTGTAAGAAATTTATAGTAAAATTAAAAAAAATAAAAACTTATATTTATTAAATTTAGTTAAATTAATAAAAAAACATGAGCTTTATTATAAAAAACAAGCACTTGAAATCGATATTTTTCCAATAATATAATAATAATACCTTTTAATAACTGTTATTTAATTGCATTTTTTCTTTAAGAAGATACACTTGAAATCCACTTGTTGAATTATATTTATATATAATTTTTTTTTGTATCTTATATTAAATCAAGCTTGATAGACTACCTTCTTCTTCTTCTAAAAATTTTTCTGTTAATTAAAAAATTATTTTTTTTATAATTTAGAAAATGGAATCCTCAGAAAATTTTCAAGTAAAACCTATTTTTGAACCAAATCCTTATTTTGTATCACCTTCATCGCCATTCTCTACATCTACGTCATCGTCCACATCTTCTGTTCCATCGAATTCATTTCAAAATAAAACAGACCAAGAGGCTTATGAATATTCAGTGAATAACGAGTCGTTTAGTGTCGAAAATATTCTAAGTACTAATGTGCCTCATCAAGCAGCAAGTTATTCTTATAATTATTACAAAAATTCTCAAAATATGGATTCAAATCAGTATCAATATTACTTGAATCCAATGTTTAATTATGAAACGCCGAACTCGGTTAAACGAGAACTAGATTTTTATCAGTTTTCATATGACCAATTGAAAAAACAATCAACAGGACAAAATGATTTTAACTTGTCTTACAATGGTTCTGTTAAAAATGAATCTGTTATAGACAAAGATTATGATAGTGATCAAAGTGATGTTGTCGAATCTCAAAATGTTAACGTTTCTCAAGGAAATTACGATTCGAAGATGAAACAAAAAATTGATTTGACTATTAACAAGAAGCGAAAGCGACGTATTCTCTTCACGAAACAACAAACTTTGGAACTTGAGAGACGATTCAAATTACAAAAGTATCTAAGTGCACCAGAAAGAGAAAATATGGCGAGAAGTTTAGGTCTAAGTGCTACTCAAGTCAAAATATGGTTTCAAAATCATAGATATAAAATGAAAAAAACTGTACAAGAAATCGATGATGTGTCAACTAAAAAGAAAAATGAGTATAAAATGCAAACTGATGATGAGGATGAAAATAGCTCGAATTCAGTTTATCAAAGTCAACAAGAAGTAAAGCTTCAGTATCCTCAAAAGTATGTCGAAAATTACCCAACAAGCTATAATTTTAATTCAACTTATTCAGACCAATATAGCAGTGCTAAAGATCAGTTTAATTATAACATTAATAATATATATTCTGGAAATAATTATGATCAAGAAAATAATCAATATCAGTATTACCATCATCATCATCATCATGCAGAAAATAACTTTTACTCAAATAGCAACAATCAATATTATTTCAATCAATTTAATGTGCCATTAAAGGAAAATCTAATGGAAAAATGAACCAATATAAACGATGAAAATCTCTGTATATAGAACATCAAGCGAATCTTTATCTTATTTTTTATTAAGGCTAACTATTTTATTAAAATTTTGAAAATTAATATATTTATTATTTCTAAAACCGATTTTAATTTTTTTAATTTTTTTTTGTGTATAAAGTCTTTAAGTCTTTATTATAAGCATTATTAGTTTTTAATCTCAATTTATTTCAATAAATATTTTAAAGCTTTCGATTTTTTTTCATTTTTAATCTTTCAAGACCTGATCAATAAATAACTCTGCAAACCGGTAGAAGTAGTATCGTAATGCAGAGTGTCGCATTGTAATTTAATCC
>NTPY01000526.1:1001683-1034737 GCA_002922825.1 Brachionus calyciflorus | reverse complement strand
AATGGACATTCACAGGTGCACTTCATGAAGGTCCATGAACCTTCATGAAGTGCGCCTGTGAATGTCCCTTGCTGTATATTGAAAAAGAAACTAACAATTTTATTCTTTTAAATGAGTCATTTAAAAAAAAAACACTCGATTAGAAGAATTTATTTGATGTACCGGTACATTCTTAATTTCGAGTAAATACGGTACTTGAAAACATCATTAAAAGACATTTGACTAAATTTAACAAAAAAGTATATAAAGATTGTATGTAGGTCTAAACGCTATCAGGAATTCTAAATTCCAAACATTTTCCGCGAATTCAAACGAATTTCTACAGATTTACTTGAATCGGTGGGTGGATTCAAGTTATTTAATTTTTAATTTGAACCATGTTCAATTGTATAAGTTAAGCTATCAAGAGTTTTGTTTTTTGTCATTATTTGTTTTTTCTTATAAATTTTGTCAGAATTGTTTTAATGCTGCTTAAAAGAGAATATATAAAGAACTTGATCAATTTCATATATTTATTTTTAAAGAAAAATTTTGTTAATTAAGCAAGCAAGATAAATCAGTCTCTCATAAGCTGATTTTTCCATTTCGAACTATCAAATCTTTTTTAAACTAAGAATAAATTATGTTATTTTTAACGTCGATTACATAACTTCTTTTCGTCTCTTTAATGTTTTATAAAATATTTTAATAACTAACCAAACTAACAAACGCTTTAAAATCAGCTTGAGAGAGCGAGAGAAATGAGGACACGGAAATAATACAAATAATTTTGATTTAGTGTAGAAACGAAAAGCAACAGAAATAGATTAGATAGAATAAGATAAAATTCGAAACAAGGCTATATTAATCAGCTTAGTTTTTATTTTTCTAGTTAAACTATCAAATGTTTCTTCATAAGTCAAAATATACATATTTTTTTACCTATATATAAAAAATTTTTTTTTTCTTTGTTTCATATATATTCTCTTGTTTGATTATGTGTGTGTGTGTGTCTGTGTGAGTTTGAATTTGTTTTGCTTAAAAAAAATTTTCTTTTTCTTGCTATTCGTTTAGCTAAATTATTAAAAAACCATAATTTAAAATATATTTTTTATTTTATAGTTAGAAATTTTCGAAGCTCAAAAATTGTGTGATCAAGGACTTGTGGTCGGTTGTGAGACCATCGACATTTATAAAATCTTTCCTATTTTTTTTTGATTGAAAATGTGCGACCAACAGACCAACTCCAAATTAGGAATGAATAACTTCGAGCTTTTAAAAGTTCTCGGCACTGGTGGTAAGTAAGCTTTGCTATTCAAAATTACCAAAAAAATTATTGAAAAAATTGTTTGAAATTCTTTAAGAAAAAATAAAAAAATTCCCGCAAATAAGCAATAGCAAAATAAATTTTCAAAATTTTTATATAAGAACTTTTTAAAAAATTTTTAACACAAGTTAAAAAAAAACAAATAATTTTTGTAATTTTTTCATATATGAGATAATTGTATGAAATATTTATGAGCGAACCAATAGTTTCAAAATCTAAAAATTTTTAGTGGTGATTCATAATAGGGTTACAGTTCTTTTTTTAAAAAAAAATTGTGAGCGTTTAATAAGTGTTAGTTAAATTTGTGATATTAATTAGCAATTTTTGCTTAAATAATAAAATTTACAAGAGGTTGAATTTTTATCAAGAAAATTAGCTTTTTCTTTAGTTAAAAAAATGTGCAAGTATCTCAAAAATTTGGTAAATTTTTTGTTTTAAAATATTAATTTTCGTTTAAGCTCATAGCTTTTTTGTCCAAGCAAGTGCTGTATTTTACAGGCTTGTTAGATCTCATTTCATTGGTATAAATCTCAATTTTAAAATTAATTGATAACTGGTAAAAGTTAATTTAAAACAATTGAAAGTTGAAAAAAAAATTTTTTTTTAAATTTTCAAATTTTTAAATGCTCTCATTAATTCATATGTTATCACGCTATTTGAACAAAAATTAATAAGCTACTTCGGTACTACGATATCGAGTATGATAAATTATAGGACTTCAAACTCTCTCTTAAATCTAAATTTTTGATTTTAAATGCAACAGTCCGATAATAAAACTAAAAGAATTTGTTCCTATTCTTGTCATCGATACCAAATCATTTAAAATAATTTAGTATATTAAATTATTTTTTAATTTTAAATTGGAATAAAACTTTATGTCAGTCTAGTAACTTTCTACTTAAAAAAGATTAAATTTGGTCTATATTCTAAAAAACAATTCAATAATTAAAACATGGTATCGATGGGATGCTTTCAATATCCTGCGCTTTTTTTCCTATATAAACTAGCAAGTTTGAAATATCTGTTATTTATTTGGACCAAAATAAATAAGACTTGACAAGAGATCTTATTATTTTTAGAACTAAACATAAAATAGATTATTTCTTAACATTAAATTATTTTACTTTTTCATTTTTAAGTAGTAAATCTATGGTAAAGATAGAAAACTTAAGATTTAAAAATAAACTGGCAAAATTTACATATGCTTAGGCTTTCCTGAAATTTAGAATAATTTTTATCGCCTCTCATTAGGTTCTATTCAAACAAAATTCTATCCAACTTATGTGAATTTTTCCTGAAAATAAAAAAATTTAATTTTTGCTTGTACTTTTAAGCTTATGGAAAAGTATTTTTAGTACGCAAAATTGACGGCCACGATAGGAATAAGTTATATGCAATGAAGGTATTGAAAAAAGCAACAATAGTACAAAAAGCCAAGACTACTGAACACATCAAAACTGAGCGTCAAGTTCTAGAATCAATTAGAGAATTACCATTTTTAGTCAAATTATACTATGCATTTCAAACAGATGCTAAACTTCATTTAATTCTTGAATACATAAGAGGGGGTGAATTGTTTACACATTTGTTTAAAAGAGAACGTTTTAATGAAAATGAAGTCAGATTTTACACGGGTGAAATAACGCTGGCCTTAGAACATTTGCATAAATTAGGTATTATATATAGGGATATTAAATTAGAGAATATTTTATTGGATCAAGATGGTCACATTTGTCTATGTGATTTTGGTTTGTCTAAAGAATTTAATATTAGTAATAATGATAAGAGGACTTATTCATTTTGTGGCACTATTGAATATATGGCGCCTGAATTGATTCAAGGTGATCAAGGTCACGGTTTTGCTGTTGACTGGTGGTCATTAGGAGTTTTGACTTATGAATTATTGACAGGAGCATCTCCATTTACAGTAGAAGGTGAAAAAAATATACCAGCTGATATATCTAAACGAATTTTAAAATCTCAACCTCCAATACCAAGAACATTCACCAAGAATACTAAAGATTTTGTTCTTAAACTTTTAATTAAACAACCTGCGAAGCGTTTGGGATCGAATGGAGCCAATGAAGTCAAGTCTCATTCTTTTTATGACTCGTTAAATTGGGTTGATTTACTCAATAAAAAAGTTAAACCGCCATTTAAGCCAAATATATGCAATGAATTAGATACAACAAATTTTGCCGAAGAATTCACGAAACAAATACCTAACGACTCGCCGGCTATTCTACCACCGACTAATTTAAATTCCGATAATATTTTTAGAGGATATTCCTATGTGGCACCTTCGATTCTATTTAGTAATAATATTTTAAATAGTGATCAAGAGTCAGATGGTAATCAAACAAATAACTTTAGTTTAAATATTAATCAATGGCTCAAGGTAAATACCATTTTCAATTCTAATTTCTGTTTTTTAGTATTCAGAAATTAGAAATTATTGGGATTAAAAAGTTTTTTAAATTTAAGCTTTGTGATTCTTTAATTTCTTCAATTCAAATTTTTAATGCATTCATTAAAAATGTCTTATTTTCGGTGCCAAAATATTTTATTTTTATAAGCTTTGCAAACGAATTATTTGAAAATTCGAATTTTAACTCAATTCAATTGGGGTCAAGGGTTAATTTTGCTCAAAAAAAATCTTTACACGAAATTACTTGTATACTTAAATTTTTAAAAACCGATTCTCTTCTATTCAATTTAAAGACTCAAAGGACTGATTCTTAAAAATGCATTTGCAAGTAATTGTGTATTTGATTTTTTGAGCTTTTTTCGGGTGTTCCTAAAACACGGACCTTCATTTGTTAGAAAAACACGGATCGGTTCAAGCAAGGCTTTAAACAATTACGCCAAATTCCGACCACCAACTTCCTACAAGAAAGTAGGTGGAAACTAGTCCTGACAATTTTAGAGTCAAAAAGTATAGGTCCTTGTTTTTAGGATTAGTATGCAGTTCGAAGTAAGCATCCGACCGCTTAGATAATGACATTGTGTGAAAGCTCGTAAAATTTTGATTTAGTTTATTGTTGGTCAGAATTTGGCCGAGTTGTTTAAAGCCTTGCTTGGACCGGTCCGTGTTTTAGTAACACCCGCTTTTTCACAGATGCTTTGAAAAAATTTAAAATGTAGTAGACTCTTTTAAGGGACTAGACTTTTTAACTCTGATTAGACAATAAAAACAAAGTTTAAACAGTAAATAAAGTTAATAAAGTGATGTTGCTTCTGAGAGCATCTTGGAAAAGTTCCAAAGAATAATACATAAAACTAATAAATAATAAATATATTTTAGGGATTTTTACTTTTGGAAAAAAATTTTAATTCGGTATTTTCATTGTGAATAGATCAATTTTTTTAAATGATTAGATCAATTAAGAAAGCTGATTGAGCTCATTTTCAGCAAATATTCTATAAAATAAATTTGCTAAAAGAACGCTAAACCTTCAAGCAGCTGCCCCAGCTGCCATTTTTATTAATAAATAAATTCTCTTCTTTAAATTTTCTGTCCTTTTTAAAAATTTACAACTATGAACTTATGATACAAGTTATTTTAATAATCTTTTATAGAAAAAAATTTTTTTTTTCTAGAATTCAGCATTCAATCAAATATATGAAATCGATTTCAATTCAAATCTCGGTGAAGGATCTTTTAGTGTGTGCAAGTAAGTTTACTTTTTAACTAAATAGTTAATTATCAAAAAATAAAACTTTTTTAATTAAAGAAAATGTCGGCATCGTAAAACTGGTGAATATTATGCCGTTAAAATTCTAAGTCGCATAAAATACGACTCATCTAATGAAATAAAATATTTATCTAAGTGTCAGGGTCATGATAATATAGTTAAACTTTATGATGTTCTACAAGACGATTTACATACTTATATAATAATGGAGCTACTTAATGGTGGTGAATTATTTGATAGGCTGAGAGAGTTAAAAAAATTTACGGAAAAAGAAGCTAGTCAATTGATGAAATCTCTAATTTCAGCTATACAATATATTCACTCACAAGGTGTTGTTCATCGTGATCTCAAACCAGAAAATATTCTTTTTGCCAATCAAACCGATTTTAAAATAAAAATTGTTGATTTTGGTTTTGCTAAACAAAAGCCAGATCGTAAATCTCTAAAATTACAAACTCCATGCTTTACTTTATCGTACGCTGCACCTGAAGTTTTAAATCAAGCCTTGATAAATCCAAATGAGTCGGAAGGATACGATGAATCATGTGATTTGTGGAGTCTGGGTGTCATTTTATATACTATGCTTTCAGGTCAAGTTCCTTTCGATTGCTCGACCACAAGTCAAATTACACAAGACTTAATAATTGAAAAAATACGCAACTCGTCTAATTTAGAATTTAAAGAGGAATTCTGGTCGAATATAAGCGATTCAGCTAAAAATTTAATTAAAGGCCTCTTGAATGTAGATCCCAAAAAAAGAATGAAATTAAAAGATTTGAGTAGAAATGAATGGATTAGATCATCAGCTAGTTTTTCTAATAATACTATACAAAATAATATTTTAATTGATTCTAGTCTAAAAAGCAAATTTAAACAAGCTTTCAATGCTTATCATAAAGCAGAGAAGGATGGTTTATTAAAAATAGAACTTAAAAATGTTTTTGAAGCACCATTGGCTCAACGAAGATATTTGAAAAGGTCTACTTCATCTAATGCCAGTTCTGAATCTTCGTCAACAACTTTATCATGTTCGTCTCTGAGCACGACGAATACAACTGGGACCAATTTAAGTCTTATTATTAATGGAACCCCTACAAAAAAGTGTCCCTCTTCATGTGGGAAATTAGATGAGAAAAAAGTATTTAATTTCAACGATAGTCTTGTTGATGAATATTTAAAACAACAGCAAGAAACACAGAGTAATTCGCATCAACAAGTTTTCAATAGGCCAATTACTCGCTCGATTACGAATCATAATAATAAACTAGGTGAGCAAAGAAAGGATGGTGATGATGAGAATGCGAAAAAAGATGAGACACAAGAAGATTCCGAATTTAATTTACAATCGCCGGCTTTAAAACGTTTAAAAAGATTTTCAACTATTTTAATTGATTAATTAATTAAAATAATACAGCGGTGATTGTTAAAATTTAACAACCAATAAATAGCATTACAATCGTTCCTCCGTATAGCGATCTTCTTTATATAAAATCCAGGATCAATTTTTTATAACCAAAAAAGGTTGCTAATTTTCTTTTATATAACGAACCTTCTTTTAACGAAAACTTGATATAGCGAACAACAAAAAAAAACGATTAGAACATTACCTAAGAAAAAAACCTTTGTATAAGAAAAACAGTAATACCTTGATATTAAAAAATATCTTGAATAAATTTGACTTGACGATTACATATTGGTTAATGAATAAAAGTAAGATATCAAAAAGAGAAAATGCATCTCTCACTGTAATCGAGTGAGGTACAAAATGGTTTTGTGTTACACACATATAAATACACTTTTGAACGGATTTTTTAAATAGCTTTTTTCAATATGTATTTATATTTGTGTAACACAAATCTATTTTGTACCACAATCACTTCATGAGCTCTTGAAGTCGAAATAGAAATAATACATTGAAAGTACACTGTAAAATTTGAAATCATTTTCTCAAATAGAAATTATTTTTCTCTTTTTAATTAAAGCGTCGGACAAGAAGATAGTATTTTTGCTTATTTCCATCAAAAAAAAACAAAAGTTACCAATTTTTCCCAAAAAGATAAATATATTAATTTTTTTGGTATTATTCCCTTTTTTCAATAAAAAGTTTGTTTAAATTATTTTTTATCCTCATAGTTTTATTTAGTAATTTCGATCTAAAGAATACGAACATTTCCGCCCAAGTTGTTCGTTATACCGAGGAACGATTGTATGTAACGCTATCGAAATTTAGAATGTTTGTATTTTCTCAATAAATAAGAAATTTAATAACCATTATATTACGTTCACTAACATTATATATATTTTCATATTGGTTGCTACATTTTAACAAGTACCATTGTATACTAATTGTTATTTATATATTTTTATCTAATTTTTTTAGTAATATACCTCTTTATGATCTAAATTCGAGTTAATATTTTAAATTTTTGAATTTTTAAAATTTTACTAACAAATTTTTAAAATTTTTATATTGTTGTTAAATTATGAATAAATTTATTATTTAAATTCTCTTTTATTTAATTCTGGACGCATAATATTTCAATTGGACCAATGATTAAATAAAAGCGGACTTAAGTTTCTTAAAAAAACTTGAAGAAATATTCTTTCACCTAAATAAAAAATTCATGAAATTTAAAAAAGGAAGTTGGACCTCCTACATTTAGGTATTTTTGACCCGATTGAGATATTTAGCAATCTATTTTAGGTAAATTCCAAACAAGAAAAATCTTTAGATGCTTTAGGAAAGTTTTAATTTATCTAAAAGTTAGAACTGGCTTTTGGAGTAGAGGGGGCCTGTGAACAGGGAGTTTTAAGAGTTCGCCTTACGTATCTGTAACTTATTTATTAAACATTTTATTTATACAGATTTATCAGGATTGATACCTCCGTTGTCGGCCCATCTAAATAACGGCGTTAAAAAACCCATGCTTCTGGGTCGATTGAACTAAATGCATTGTCTTACGCGTTTACCATTCGCCTAAACCGAAATGATCAAGTGGTTGCAAAAAGTCTCAAAATTACATCAAACTAAATACATGTGAAAGGATTTCAAACGGATCAAAAATGCCTAAAAGAAGGAGGTCCACCTTAACTTATTAGCTAATAATATGATTAAATTTTTTTTTCAAATGTCAAAAAGTTGGCTTCAATCCGAGCTCCGGGATAAAAGGCCTGTAATTGACGATACCTCAAAAATTTCTTCTATAAAAACTTAGAGAACCAAGTTTAATTAATTTACTATTTTTTTTCAGCAGTATATTTTATCAAAAATTTTTAATAGTTAAAGCTTTGAACATTTAAGTACATTACTGATATTTAATTATATTTTATTAGGGAATATTTGAAAAAAATCAAAACGTAATTAAATTTGGCTTTTTCAACTTCTTAAAAGAGGATAAAAACGGTTAAAAATTTTTTTTATAAACAAAATTCATCAAAAAAAATTAAAAAAAACAGAGCCAAAACAAAAAAGTCTTTTTAAAAGGATACCTGAAAAACACGCACCCGGCCGCGCCAACAGGAAAAAAGGCCTTTTAATTTGTTTTTATCCAAAAATTTCCTTTTTTCTACTCTTTCAGAAAATGTAATCGAAAATATTCATATTTTTTTTGATGAAGTTTATTGTGGCAGGACTTAAATCAGGAGCATTGAATAAACTGAGTTCCCCTGTTTTTTTTTCGCCTTTTCCTTGATTTGTTTAAAAAAGAATTTAAAAAAAAGTATTTAAAAGTAAGGGAAATAAAAATTAAGGGATCAGCAAATAGAAAACTGGAGCTCAGTTGAGATTTTTTTAAATTTTTTTAATAAAAATTATTGTTACATAAAACAACTAAGATTATAAAAGAAGTTGAGTTCAAGATCTATAAAATGATAACACTTTCTTAGATTTTTGTTTTCTTTACTCTAATAATAAGGGGTCAGTAAATTTTTATATTTGGAAGAGTTGTTTAAGGGGTACCATAAAGTTTACAGTTTAATTCTTTAAAAAAAACAATAATTTTCGAAGCTTTTTAAAAAAATCTTAGAAGCTTTTTAAAAATTTCTTTGAAAAAAATTTAAATTAATTTATAGTTATTTGGAAACATTAGGATCAATTAATCAAGTTTGACCCATATAAAATAAAATAGCTTTATATATATGAATGATAAGAGCCGAAAATTCAATAGTTAATTATATTAAAATTTGTTTTAATTTTCTTTTCTAGAAAGAAAAAGTTAATGGTTGAAAATTAAAAATATGACTCGAAAACGTGCTTAAAGAATTTTTTTCTCGAACTTTTCTAGATGAGTAATTTTCGAAATCTTATTGACAATTTAAAAGATAAATAGGCTTTAATAAATATAAACATAGTAAGTTTTAGTATAAATATTGATGATCTTTCGTTTGTTACTGCATTTATTTTTTACAAAAAAATACAAAGAAAAATTCAATCCCAAAAATGAGCGTTGAAGTAAACGAATATGTCTATAGCAACGGTACATATGTTGGTGAACTAGTTAATGAGAAAAAGAATGGCAAAGGCACATTTAAGTGGGAAAATGGAGATCAATATGATGGTGAATGGAAAGATGATCTAAGACATGGTAAGGGTGTCATGTTCTTTGCTAATGGCGATACTTTTGAAGGTGAATTTGTGAATGATAAAATTAACGGAAAAGGTGTATATACATGGAAAGATGGAAGTCAATATAACGGAAATTGGGTAGATGAAGTAAAGTCTGGACATGGTATAATGATTTATAATAATGGCGAAACGTATGACGGAGAATGGCTTAATAATCTTCAACACGGAAAAGGAACTATAATCTATCCAACAGGTGAATCAGTTGAAAGCGATTGGGAAAATGGAAATCCAGTTGAAAAATGAATAAAAAATCAAGATTTTTAGCCTAAAAGGTACACAAAAAAAAAATTTAGTAGAGTTAGTTTTTATATGAAAAATTAATTCAATATTCTGTTTTTAAATAAATTTCTCTAGAAAAAATTTTTAAATTATTACAACATATTTTTTTTATATTTTTGACTAGTTTTTCGGAGCAAAGTTCCAGTCTTTTAGCAAATTTCATTTTTAGGAGATATATTTTTTTGGTGAATTCACGAGAATTCTGAGAAATTGACCGAATTTGAAAAAAATCAAAAAAGTTTACGGTTTTTCCCAATTCTATTTTTAAAAAATTTTATTTGCAAAAACAAATTACGGAAATTTTCGGAGAATTTCAGGGAAAAAATGTAAATTATGTAGATATTTTTTCTTTTAGCTGCATTTTTTTGGAGTTGTTTATCTCTCGATAAGATTAAAATTGTGATTTAGAACCATTAGATTTCTCGTATTTTATTTTATAGAGTGACATGATTTTAAGTAAAGAAAAAAAAGAGCATAAAAAATTTGACTTATTGAAGATTTGTGCCCAGACTTAGCGCATCCTGGTGCGTTTTTTTGTCAAAAATTACCGATAGATAAATTCTTCAAATTAAAATCATAAATTTACTGGAATTTGACTAACTCTCACGCAATTTTATCTTGATTTATATTTTGGTATCAAATATAGTGGTGGCGATTAACTTGTAATAGAATCGCAATTTAATGTTATCTAAAGTCATCAAATAGCTTCTAAAGTTTTTTGTTAAATGATACTAACACCAAATAGTTTCTGAAAAAAAAATACGAATTCTAATATCAGCTGATTTCTTCTAGTGATGTTGATTAGTGCTGTTTAGGCGGTCAACCAAAATTGGTTGCTAGAAAATTAATTAACCAATAATTTGATCGACCAAAATTTGTTGATCAAAAATTTGGATTCATAGTAAAATTATGCCGAAAAATAAACATGCTTATTTTTTTTTCCTTAATAAAAACATCCTTATTTCTTAAATAAAAAAATTGTGCCATTTTTTATTTAACCAAAATTATCCCCTTTTAAAAAATAATCCTTTTTGATTAAATATAACAAAAATGTGCCGTTTCCTCAAGTAATAATATTTTATATTTATTCTTTTATCTTAATTATTTTAAATTATATACTTACTGTCAGGATGCGGCTAGTAAAATATTTTTCACTTAATTGTAAATTACTAATTAATTAATTAATGAGTGATTTATATTATCTCATTACTCAAAATTTAAAAAAATAAACCAATAAATACCAAAAAATTTGATTGATTACTTAATATTAAAAACTAATCAGAAATGTCAGAGACGACTGTAAAATTTTTAAAAAGCAATTATGCCCTTAACGTCTTAAACAGCTCTCATCCCATCGCAGTACATAATGGTCACAAGTATAGATGGAAAGCAAACAATAAACAAACAACTCGTTATGTGTGTACAGACTCAACATGCTATGCTAGCTTAACTTTAAATGGAGACCAAGTAATAAAATCGCGAGGAAAGCATATGCATGAAACAATTACAGACTCGCAATTATTAATTTTAGAAGCAACTCAAGACCTTACAAGTGAATTCCTTGAAAATAATTCAAAATCTTTGTCACAGTGCTTCAAAGATTTTGAAGGAAAATTAATAGAACACGGTATTGAAGAAAGAATAATAGCTGCAAAAGTTACAACTTTCAAGAGAATATGTCCGGCCCTTACAAAAATACGTTCAAAAAATGAGACAAAAGAGCCTACAGACTATTCAAAATTGGATATTATTGGTGAATATGCAGTCACTGTAAAAAATGAGCCATTTATGCGATATGATAACAAGTCAGCAAATGCAAGAATAATACTTATTAGATGACCAGTCAATTAAGATCTTGAGTGAATCGGACACGTGGTTCATGGATGGTACATTCAAAAGCGCACCTGGAAAAATGATGCAAATTTTTACCATTCATGCACAATTAAAAAATATGCAAGAAAGTGTTACAGTTCCATGTGTTTATGTACTAACTCAAAAGCGCGACAAAAAATCATATCTTGAAATTTTCAATATTTTGAAAAAGCTTTCTTTTAATGCAAATATCCAACTTAATCCTAATTCAGTAATGGCTGACTTCGAAAAAGCAAGTGGGTTTGCAATTAAATTTCATTTTCCTAATGTTATAATAAAAGGATGTTAGTTTCATTTCAGACAAGCTATTTTTCGTCGTGCTGTCCGTTTAGGTCTTAAGCCTTTCTATAATAAAGATAATTATCGAACATTCATCAATTTATTAGGGTCTGTTACACTTTTTCCATTAGAAAATATTCCAGATAGTTTAGAATTTATTAAAACGAGAATGCCCAATGATATGAAATGCCATCAATTATTAGAATATTTTGAAAATACTTGGATAAAAGACATAAAGCCCGAAGTCTGCAATCATTACAACTCAGATTTAGACTTAACAGATTTAAGAGACGAGTCATTCAATTATTTAGAAAATGTTCAAAATATGGAAAGTATCGAGAAGATGCGTTTAGCAAAAAAAGATGAACAAGAGCGAGTTGATAGAGCGATTGCGATTAGAATATCAGCTATTAGCGAACAAGATATAAAAGACGAAGTAAAGAGACTTTGGAGTCTAAAAGGACTTAACAAACAGCGTATTTCGAAACTTGATCGTGAAGCAGCGAGACTGAGTTTAATCAAGAAAATCAAAGAAGAAGAGAACAAAAAAAAAGATTTGGATTTTTTAAACCGTTATCGAAATAACCCAAATTATTAAAAGTTTTTTGTTAATTCCAATTAACTAATTAATTTGTTTAATTATTTTAATTAATTTTCTTTTTTTTTTTAATTTGATATTCATTTTTTTTTGTATTTGATAATTAAACAATAAAAAATTTAAAGATAATATTTACTTTTATTTTTTCGTCATAATTATTAATCGGGATAATATTTTAAATATGAAAAAGTCATAATTTTTTTTCGGGATATTTTTTTTTATTATGAAAATGGCTTAATTTTTTTTTGGGATATTTTTTTATTTTTAAAAACGGCATAATTTTTTTTCGAGACAATTATAATAAGGAAAAAAAAATAAGCATGTTTATTTTTCGGCATAATTTTACGATTTACCAAAAATTTGGTTTGCCAATTTTCAATTTATTTCTAATGTAATTAACTGCTGTGATGTATAACATTTAACAATCGCCATTTAACGTTACCAATCCCCAACACTATTCAATATCAAACTATGACCAGTACCATTTTCAAAACAAGACGAATTCAAACGTTTGATAACAGAAATTTTAGGGTCAGGATAAATTGTAAATAATAGTTCAGCATATGGCAAGATTTTTTTACTATTTAAGCAACTGACTGGAAACTTGTAAAATTAAAAGGCAGAACGGCTATTTATCAAAAAAGAATAAATTTTTTTTCAAAATTTAGGTCAAATGCTTTCTTTAAGAAAATTAACTTACAATTTGCAAAAAATATCACATGATGCCTAATAATGTAAAAAAGGCATTTTATGGGTCTTAAAAAAATTCTCTTTTTTTATGGTTAAAGTTTAATAAAAAATTACTCAGCCAATAACTGAACTGTTTTCGCTTATATTTGGAAAATAAGTAAAAAACTGCTTCTTATTTGTATTTCTCGATTTATTTTTTTCATTTCTTGACGGTTTTTGAGCAATCAATGAACGAAATTGAACGATTTTTGATAATTTTTGTATGAAAAAATTAAAATTTTGAATTTGCAACACCAATCCCATAGAAAAAAAGAACAGTTTAAATTATTTTTTAGTTGTTTAAATTTCAAGAAACGGTTTAGTGTAGCGGTTAAGTCACTTGATTTAGACTCGAAGAGTCTGGGCACAAATCTTCAATAAGTCAAATTTTTTATGCTCTTTTTTTTCTTTACTTAAAATCATGTCACTCTATAAAATAAAATACGAGAAATCTAATGGTTCTAAATCACAATTTTAATCTTATCGAGAGATAAACAACTCCAAAAAAATGCAGCTAAAAGAAAAAATATCTACATAATTTACATTTTTTCCCTGAAATTCTCCGAAAATTTCCGTAATTTGTTTTTGCAAATAAAATTTTTTAAAAATAGAATTGGGAAAAACCGTAAACTTTTTTGATTTTTTTCAAATTCGGTCAATTTCTCAGAATTCTCGTGAATTCACCAAAAAAATATATCTCCTAAAAATGAAATTTGCTAAAAGACTGGAACTTTGCTCCGAAAAACTAGTCAAAAATATAAAAAAAAATATGTTGTAATAATTTAAAAATTTTTTCTAGAGAAATTTATTTAAAAACAGAATATTGAATTAATTTTTCATATAAAAACTAACTCTACTAAATTTTTTTTTTGTGTACCTTTTAGGCTAAAAATCTTGATTTTTTATTCATTTTTCAACTGGATTTCCATTTTCCCAATCGCTTTCAACTGATTCACCTGTTGGATAGATTATAGTTCCTTTTCCGTGTTGAAGATTATTAAGCCATTCTCCGTCATACGTTTCGCCATTATTATAAATCATTATACCATGTCCAGACTTTACTTCATCTACCCAATTTCCGTTATATTGACTTCCATCTTTCCATGTATATACACCTTTTCCGTTAATTTTATCATTCACAAATTCACCTTCAAAAGTATCGCCATTAGCAAAGAACATGACACCCTTACCATGTCTTAGATCATCTTTCCATTCACCATCATATTGATCTCCATTTTCCCACTTAAATGTGCCTTTGCCATTCTTTTTCTCATTAACTAGTTCACCAACATATGTACCGTTGCTATAGACATATTCGTTTACTTCAACGCTCATTTTTGGGATTGAATTTTTCTTTGTATTTTTTTGTAAAAAATAAATGCAGTAACAAACGAAAGATCATCAATATTTATACTAAAACTTACTATGTTTATATTTATTAAAGCCTATTTATCTTTTAAATTGTCAATAAGATTTCGAAAATTACTCATCTAGAAAAGTTCGAGAAAAAAATTCTTTAAGCACGTTTTCGAGTCATATTTTTAATTTTCAACCATTAACTTTTTCTTTCTAGAAAACAAAATTATGATATTTTTGACGACAAAAATAACAAATTTCATTTTGTTTGAAAATACAACAAATTGGTACGATAACTTGTTTTATAAAATATCTCTCAGACAAAGTTTTATGCAAATTTTCTCATTTTTTTCTTTTAAAATTAATTTCAAAATTTTTAAATCAAGTTGGGCCAAATTAAAATTTTAAAATTTTTCCTTTATGTTGCATAGTGTTATCCTTTCTAATTTTTTTTTTAATTTAATTACCCTAATCACTCGATAGTTATACCATGGTACAAAACTAAGGTTTCAGATTTGTAACCATTAAATGCTGTAAAATAGTTACTGTTACTTTAATTATCTTTGTTGCTTTGGTTAAAACTTTAATTCTTTTTTTAAAATTTAATTTGTATAATGAAGAGAATGCTTTTAGTACTTTAGAACTCTGCTTGAACTTTATTCAAGTCGCAGTTTCAACTTATTACTACGAATACAACTAGTCTAACCATGTTCTAAAGATATTAAAGTATTTTAAAACGATTTCTAAGTAATGTTAAAAATATAATTTGATATTTGAAAAAAATTAAATCCAATTTTTTTTAAAAAAACATTTATTTAATTTTTATGTAAAAGAATTTGATCTTCAGAAAGTTCATGATTGATTGACAAAACGTAAAAATTTATATTCAATGCAGGTTTGGTTGGTTTCTGTACGACGTTAGTCACAGTTGTTTCCACTTTACTCACAGAAGCTACTTTCAAAGGAGGTTTTGTTTCATTATTTTCTTTTTTATTTTCACTCTGATTTTTTATAAAATTAATGAGTTGATTATCGTTGGAACCTTCGTTTTTTACCAAATCATCAAAAGCCTTTTTTCCAATCTCGGCTAAGCTTTTATCTAAAATATCCTGTTTGACGTCATTTAAAGCCTGAACCCCTAAAATCACTAACAAATCCTCTGGTTTGAGCTTCTTTAGTAAGCTTTCATCTAGTTCTATCTTTATTTTTCCAGACATTTTGAGTTTGAAAATTTAATTAAGAAAAATCGATAATCTTATATATACAAAAATTTTAACTATTTGGTATTTATGTAAATAAGAGGCGTAATGTTAGCTTTTTTTGATGAAAAAAAAATGTATTATCTAAAAGACGCCAATCATATGAAAATTATAATAGTAAAAAGACTGGAATTTATTAATCTAGAGTGAATGCAAATTTATTTATTTTTTTTTTCACTTTTTTTAAACTAAAAAAAAACAATTATTTAGGCAATCAAACACATTTATCTTTTTAAACTTTAGATAATCGAGTATTTTAAATCACAAGCTTTTAAGCTTGTTATTTTGGTAATTTTGTGGTTTATGCTAATTTAGAATGCTTACTCAAAGTGAAATTTGGGGGAGGCCTGCTTTTATGTTGAAATTGAAGCCGATCCTTGATAAGCTGATAACTTGAAATTTTGTATTTTATTCATGATGTATTTCACTTTAAATGTTTTCAACATGTGTAATCGCTTTTAGAAGCCATACAATTTTACTTTGAAATGTTTTAATCTACTTGTTAAACTTGAATTTAAAAAAATATCGTATTCCCTTGCTAGATAATGCAGCATAACTTAAGATCCCCCTTTGGCGCATGCGCTAACCACCATCTTGCCCATGTAAAAGTGTTGCTGACTGATTGTACATGCTATCAATACAAAATCGCGTCTTTAATGTCGCGCCAAAGACGTTTTTTTGAGGTATAATGCGGCACTAAATGTGTGATTTTAGTCGAAAATTCGGAAAAATAAAAAATAATTAAAAAATTAAACTTCGATTTGTTTTTTTTAATAAAAAATATTTTTAAAATAATTTTAAATAATTTTTATTTTTTCGAATTTTTTTGTGTTAAAGTTCAAAAGCAACTCAAACTTTTATTAATGAATTTAAACTAAGTAAAACACAAAAAATTACAGATACTTACTTTTAATCCCGATTAGCCACGTCATTGATATTTGAAGACTAAAAATGAAATTTTCTATAGAAACTGTATTTTTTTTTAATTTAATTTGTTGGATTTTCTTCTCATAACATGTTTTGCAGTGTTGAGAGTCAACTGGCTTTTTTTTCAAGTCGACTTGAAATTTTTGAAATTAAACAAAATAATTAAGACGATTTGTTTCACAAAAAATATGATCTTTTTGAAAAATAAAAATAAGCTAATTAAAAATTTTTAAAAAAAGAATATTTTTGCTATGTAGGTACAGAAAATTCGAAATTGTATAAAAAAAGCTTAAATATCTTCGACTCAGACTAGATCTAATATAAAACTGAAAATTAACAGGAAATATCATATGCTATTTTCACTTTTTTGTAATAACTCATATCATCTGAAAACATGTACAGTCGAACCTCGTTAATCGGGAAACCCCGATTTTTCGACATGATTCTAATTCCCATTTTCATTTAGTACAATATAATTTGACATAGAAACATTTGGGCCGGATTAACTAGGTTGTACTTATCAGATTATGGTTGTATCAAATTGAATATCAGTAATATGTAAGCAAAAATCAACTTGAAATAATTTTTTAATCGAACTTTGTATCTGTGTTTAGTAAAACATCAATTATTACTAACGCACTTTTTGAGTTACTTAGATTCAAAATGCTAAAATAAAATTTCCTTAAATTATAAATAGTTTTTCAAAAAATTTTATTCTTTAATCTTACACCAGTTAGTTTAAACCTCTTATTATGCCTAGGGTTATGTTCTGACAACTGTAAAATTTTCTTTATTATGAAAAGTAATTTTTTTTCTAAATTTAATTTTAAGAAAAAAAAAAGTGCGTCAGCCGGGAGTCGAACCCGGATCTGCTGCTTGGAAGGCAACAATGATAACCGCTACACCACTGACGCTCTCGACAATTTATACTTAAAAAAATAAATAAAAATCTTTGATTAAGAAATTGAAATAAGAAAAAAAAAAGGTATATTTGCTCGTTTTTTTTTGCTATATTTTTAACAAACTATCTGATATTTGCGAAAATTTAATATTTTAATTTTTATAATAAAAAAAAATATTGAAATAAAATTTTAAAAAAAAATGGAAATCGGTAGTGACAAAAACCAAATAGAAGACACTTTAGAAAAAGTAGCTGAACTACTAAACGAAGCATCAATAAGCAATAAGGATTCTGTTCGTTTGACAAATTTAAAACATGTTCAGGAATTGATAGTGTACAAAAATCCAGAATTACTAGATAACTTTTTAGACGTAACAAATATAAAATTTTCAACAAAAAAAAAATTTATTTTTTTAATTTTTTTCTGAAGGAAATTTTACAATTTCAATTAGACAAGTCGGGTGAGGTGAAAAAATTTGTTGTCTCATTTATTGAAGAAGCATGTAAAAAAGATACTGAGACCATTTTTAAACTAATCGATAATTTTCGTTATCTTTTATTCGATGAAAATGTTAACGTTCAAAAAAGAGCCTATCTGGCTATGATAAATATTTTTAAAAACACTTTAAAATGGGTTGTTAGAAATCAAAATAAATTAAATGACGAACAAAAACAAACATGGTATACTTTATTGGACTTAAAGAATCATATTGCTTCACAATTAGATTCGGATAATGACGGAATAAGAACATGTTGTATTAAATTTTTAGAAAGTCTTATCTTATGTATGTCAGAGCGATTGAAAGAGTCTATTATTCCCCATGTGAACAAAGGTGATTTTTCTGTCGATCAATTAGATCAAGTAGAAACTGATCTTTTCAATAGGGACGAGCTTAAAGAAGAAGGTCGATATCATTTTAAAACATTGTTGGAATACACTCTTTCAAGTCATATATCCTCAGTAAATTTAATCTCATCCATTTGTGTTCTAAGTAATATAGCTAAACAAAGACCAGAGTTTATTCAAACTGTTCTTGAAACATATTCTAAAATTTTGTCAAATATCCCACCAACTTTAGGAAAGTCTCAATTAAATGCAGTCAAAAAACAAATGAAATTACAAATTCAATCAATTTGTAAATCAAGTTTGTGCGTGGGTTTTGTTAGCGAATTAACGAGTTTGTTAAGTGATTTGGGTTGTTCGCCTAATGAAATAAATCGGTTGATACCTAAAAATATTTCGATTGAATCGAATAAACGACGATTGAATCAAGCTCAAACTAACTTAGATTCTAAAAAAGTAAAGCTAAATCAAGATCAAAAAAATCAGGAGAAATTAATTGATAGTCTAGTTGAAAGATTACAAAGTAAAGAAAATGTAACTGATTTAGTCTTGGTATCGATGACGAATTTACCCGATAAAATGAGCTTAAAATTTAGTCAAGAATATAAAGCGATATCAAATCCGGGATCTGTTCAACAAATACGATCGTTAGCTCAAATGTTAGTCACATACATTGGTGAAAATAATTTTGAATCGACATCACAAAATATTCTTACAGTTGATGACGATGATTTGGATGAAGAAGAAGATGACGATTTGAAATTTAAATTAAAATTAAAGTCTGAAAAAATTGATTATTCAGAGACAGTTGGCAAACATCCAATACACAGACAAAGTTCTGTGAGTACTCCAAGCAAAACTTTACCGACAAACTTGAATAAATCCGCTTCGAATAAAACATTTAAACTTAACGATGTCACAAACAATATTATTAATAAAATTGATCAAACTCAGTTGCAAGATTTGTACAATAAGGCACATAATAGAATTTTGGAAACAGATGAAAATGTAAATAGAAATAAACATGCTTGTATTATAAGAAAAAAAGTGCTTGTTGAGAGTACAACCTTACCAGGCTATGATCAAAGTAATTTTTTATTTAATAGTTTTCTAAGTAAGCAATTTAGGTATAGTAGTTTTATGAAAAAAGTTTATAATTTTTTAAAGCAGACACTTAAGAACATACCAGTTGCTTCAAAACTGTTCAAGACTAATTTTTCAGAGAGCTCCTTAAGACAATGTTCAAGAGAAATTTCTTTAAAATATTGATGAATTGTTCCAGAGCGATTAAGAAATCTTTAAAAAGATATTACTTCTAAAAATAAAGATAAGGTTTAAAAAAAATTTCTAGTGCCCTAAGTCATTAACTTTAATATCTAAAATTTCATTACTCAATTGAAAGACGATTCCGGAAAGGCTATGTCTAAACGCAACCATGTAAATTTTTTGCATAAAAAACACCTTCTATGATTCAATCTAAAAATATGACAAATTTTTTTTTAATTTAAAATGACCTTAAAATCCTTCGGTTCACATTAGGTTTCATTTTTGAGAATATTGAATAAATATCTTTTAAAGGTAACGATTACTTTTATCACGGAAATTTATCACGAATTAAAAAAATAAATAAAAAGAGAAATTTATAATGAAATGTGATATTTCAAAAAATTAAAATTTTCTAAAGTGAAAATTGTAACGAATCGTTACTTAGATTAAAATTTAATAAGCATTGTAAAATAATAACTGAAAAAAAACACATATTAGTGTTGGTAAAATCTACTTTGAAGAACAAAGCTCAAGTTCGAATTTATCATATGAAGAATTTTTCAAAATTATGGATCCGTATTTTTCCATAAGATCGGCTTTTACCAAGCGAAATAACATAGTTTGCCTTACGAAATATATGAGAACTTATTTTTCGTTATAATTATTATTTAATAAAAAAGGAAATTTATCACAAATAACGAATCGTTATAAATTTTTTTTTTATATTAAAGGAGAAATTTAGCACGGTACATTTTTTCGTGTCGTGATAAAATTATACTGAATCCTTTTAAAATCTAAAATACTTTAAAAATCCTCAGTGAACTCCTGTGAAACCCTCACAAACACCCTTCATTTTTGGATTCTACATCCTTTAAACTGTCTTTAAAATATTATTTCAAAATTTAGGTTAAAATTTAAAATTCAAAGCATTGAGAAAAAATGCAAAATACGATTTTTTTTTGTGTAAACACAACATACTCTCTTAAACTAAGCAACAAATTGTGTGAATACTTTGTCTAGCCTAATTTTGACTGAGAATGATAAATCTAAACTCATCGTTTTGATGAAAACATTATTTTCAGTGTGAATGAGAAAATGTAAAAATTCGAAAAAGAATTTTTTAAGAGCTACAAAAACAGAAGTTAGACATAATTTTGGACCGGGAATAAGAATTTGAATATTTAAAAAAAAATTTCAGTAAGAATAATCGAACGAAACATTCACAGTTTATTTAGAACAATCATTGTCATATTTTTTGATTGATTCATAGAAGGCGCTGTTTTTGCAAAAAATTGACAGGATTACGTTTAGACGAAAATATTTAGAATAGAATTTTAAGAAAACTATTTTATTTTAAGGCATTTTACTATTAAAACCTTATTATTAGTTATTTTTCTGTAACTTTAGTAATCTAAAGCAATTTTTCGGTTATTATGAATCAAATTGCCCAAAATAAAATTAAAATTTTTTAGAGCATGGTTAACTCTTTATTAAAAAATATTTTCGGAATATTTTTATTCGAATAGACATCAGTTATTAAGGCTAATAAAAAAGCAAAATTTTAAGCAATTCTTTATTTTTGGCCAACCTTATAAATAATGCCTAGAGTGTTCTTTAATTAAAGTAGTTCTATCTTTTTTTCAAAAAATTTTCAAATATTTTTTTAAGAGTTGACTAACTACGTATTCGAAGATGTTAAAAAAAGAATTGATTTGGCCTTAATTTGGTTGTACAATAACTATTTGAAAATAAAACAATGCTATCATAAAAAATCTACGCTTGAAAATATGAAATATAAATTAGAAAATGGTTTGAACATAAAGGAAGAGGAACAAATGGATATAGTCGAAGTTGGTCATGAAGTTACCAAAATGGAAGTGATTGAACAAAATGAACAATACATTTTAAATCAAATTGAATTTTACGAGGCTGAATACGATAGAACATTAATTTCCATTTTGGATAGTTTACAACAACGAAAAGAACAAAAAGATCTACTTTTTTCAAAATTTATTACTCAAGTTCCTTATTTGACGGACAATGCTTTAAACTTATTAAAAAATTGTTGCCAAGATAGCGAAAAATTTTTATTTAATATGAGCACATTATCTGAATTAATAGTAACTCGATCGAAACAGAGAAATGAACTCTTACAAATTCTATTACAATTTACTAGTCTTTCAAATCAAGTTCTAAGAGAAAATGCCTGTACCATATGTCTTAATCTTTATGAAAGAAAACAATTTGCTCAAATAATTGAGGTAATTAGAAGTTTTTTTTTTAAATTTTTTTTCAAGATTTGTAAAAGATATTTTTTAATTTAAAGGATTATGCATTTAATAGATTGAAATATCTGAGTCTACCTAATCCTCCTAGTGAACTTATAAACGACTTAACTGAAGAAACTCAAGAAATGCTTGATGCAAGTACATGGAATGAAGATATGATTAAATCATGTCTATATTTGTATTTAGAATTGATACCTGTTAATCATAAATTAATAAATGGTTTATCTGAAGTTTATATAGAATCAGTAGCTGAAATAAAACGAGTCATTTTAAAAATGCTTGAGACACCAATTAAAAAAATGGGAATGGATAGTCAAGAGTTGTTGAAACTAATTCAAGATTTTCCACGCAATTCAGAAACACTTGTATTGAGAATTATACATATATTAACTGAGAAGTCTCAGCCATCTATTGATTTAGTTAATAAAGTTAGAAATTTATATGCTACAAAATTGCCCGATGTTCGCTTTTTAATTCCTATCTTAACTGGTTTAACTAAAGCTGAAGTCATTGCAGCTCTACCTCAACTAATCAAGCTCTCAAATGCAGTAGTTAAAGAAGTTTTTAACAGATTGTTAGGAATTAATACAAATATACCAGTTCATAAAAGTCCTGTAAATCCTACTGAACTCTTAGTTGCTCTCCATCAGATAGACCAAGCCAATTGTGATTTAAAAACAGTAATTAATGGTAAGTTTTTTTAAAGAATTTCGAATGTTTTTTTTGATATCCAGAAAAATCTTCAAAATGAGTTAAGTCTTGAAATTTTTCGTTTATTACAGTGATTAACTAAAAGAAAATAATTTTTCCATATGACACAGTTTTAGATAAATCAGAGTTGGTCAAAAGTCAAAGACGAGTAAGCAATTAACTTATGTTCATCCATAAAATTAAAGTTAAGTTTTAAATTAAAATTTAAAAATGCTATTTACTTAAGTTAAAGTCATACTCTCATTTTTAATTAAAATTATTTTATAATATTAAAAATTTTACCTTTTTCAAACATTCGACCAACTCTGAATAAATGTATTCTAAAACTATTTATACTTTTACTCGAAGGTTTACGTTTAAAAAGTACTGCATTTCTCGCGAATTAACGTACCCTTATCCGTACCCGTACCGTAGCTAAATTTATAAAATAAAAAAATTTTTTTTTTGGCACGGGTACGGTACGGGTTCGGTTAAGCCGTTAATTCTCGATAAATGCAGTATTTAAAAAATAACTAAAAATAACTTATTTTTTTACTCTTAAAACTCTCCGACAAAAAAAGTAACAATTAAAAATATGTTTTTAAATTTTATTTTTCAAAAGCAACTTCATTATGCTTTGCCGAAAAGCAAATATACACTCAAGAAGTATTGACAAGTGTGATGCAACAATTGATTGAAATAACACCGATTCCAACATTATACATGCGCACAGTGATCCAATCATTAACCATTTATCCAAAGCTATCTAATTTTGTAGTAATTATGATGCAAAGACTAATTGGTAAACAAATATGGAAATCTCCAAAAGTTTGGGAAGGTTTTATAAAATGCTGTCAACGTATCAAGCCATTGTCTCACCAGATTTTACTTAAACTTCAACCTGCTCAATTGAAAGAAGTTTTTCAAGTTGCGCCTGATTTAAAAGAACACTTGAACAAATATGTTCATTCAATAACACCACTTGAAAGAGCTCAAATTACAACAGAAACTATGGAACTGATTGAAAATTTATAGTTTTTATTTCAAATTGTATCATTTACTTGAATTTTTTTATTTATATTTTTTGAAAATAAATTTGGAAATTTATTACATCTTAGTCTCTTAATTGACTTATAGATTTTTAACATTTTACTAGCCTTTATCAGAAATTCCTCATTTAGGAATGGACATAAGTATTTTAAAAAAAGTATTAACGCTAAAAGATTTGATATTATATAATTACTTTTAAAAAATCTAGCAAAACGTCATTCATTTAAACAACGTATTGTCTCGATTTTAAGAACATATCACTAATTTCTAGTACCCCGTATTAGTGACATGTTCTTAAATATCAAACACAAGATTTCAAAATGCTATAAGGACATGTCGTTAATAACGAAAATGGGCAACAAATCAAGTTTTTTTGAAATTTTAGTTTCGCAATTAGTGACATGTCGTTAATGGTCAAACACATGTCAATAAACTCGGAAAGTACTCAGAATACAAAAAATTTGTTTTTTTTTTAAATCACTTTAATTATAGTGACATGTTCTTAAAATCGAGACAAATTATATTTTTGTCGATTGTAGCGAAGAGGTATTTAATTGTGGGAAAACAATAACTTCAAAATGTTAAAAATTTTCAAATTCTGCTTAAATGAAAATCTCAAAGCTAGAAATTTCAGGTTAAAATTACTACTATGGTTTTTAATATATTGAAGGAAAGAATATTGTCATAATAAAATTGGATTGCATATCCCGTAATTTAAATTAAACTCTTTTAAATTTAATTTTAAAGAGGTTCCTTAAAAACAAACAAAAAGTAGATTAAATTAGAAATTTTTTATTAGACTTAATTAAATTTCAGGGTGTGAAATCATTATATAATTAATCAAATCAAAAAGTATAAAAGTATCCTTGATTAAATTTGAAAATCTTAAAAAAATAATTGGCTAAAACAATAAAAACTAATTTTTTTAATTTCATCTTAAATTTCCCTCTTGTAATTAACAACTTTAAAACTTAAGAAAAATTATCTTAAAACTTGTATCTAAAATAGTTTTTTTTTTCAAAAACAAAATATGATACCAAAATAGATTAATTCTACCGTAGTTTAAATTTGGAAAAAAAATTACTTTAGATTTTTTTTCTCAAATATTTTAGGGAAAATATTTGAATATTTATATAAATAGAAAAATGTCAACAGAAACAAATCATCATCACCACCATCTTCATTTACCATTTGTTCACCATCATCACCATCATGTCCACTGGGAAAATCCCATAGAATTTTTGATGACTTGTATTGGATTTGCAGTTGGTCTCGGAAATGTATGGCGCTTTCCTTTTCTATGCTTTCAAAATGGAGGAAGTAATTAAACCCAATAAAATTCTTTTTTCTCTCAACAAAAAAATCATATTTTCTTTATTTAGGTGCATTTGTCATAGCTTTTGTAATAATGCTAGTTCTCATTGGTCTACCATTATTTTTTCTCGAACTCACAATCTCACAATTTTCAAAATGTGGTCCTTTAAAAGTTTGGAAAATATCGCCCCTTTTCCGTGGCTTAGGATTATCCTCAGTTATTCTAACCATGTTTGTTTGCTTATATTACAATGTAATCATTTGTTATTGTTTGGTTTATTTAGTAAGTTCTTTTGTGCCTAAACTACCATGGATAAGTTGTGACAATTGGTGGAATACAGATGCTTGTTTTATACCCAGTGAAAATTCGACTTTAATAGCCGATCATTTTGATTCACCATCAAAACAATTTTTTTACAAATTTGTCCTTGAAATGTCAGATGGTATAGATAATCCAATTGGTATGAATTGGAAATTAGTTTGTAGTTTATTTGTTTGTTGGATGTTGGCCTTTTTGAGTTTATACAAAGGTATTCAATCATTAGGCAAGGTGTCATATGTAACTGCTATTTTCCCATATATAATGCTTTTTGCTTTAATTATAAGAGGTGTTACTTTACCTGGTTCTATGAAAGGTATTATTTATTACATTGGTAGTGTCGATTTATCAAAGTTGCTCAGTGTTAAAACTTGGATCGATGCAGCTTCTCAAGTTTATTTTTGTTTGAGTATAGCTCAAGGTGGTTTAATAACGTTAGGTAAACACAACAAGTTTAATTATAATCATCAACGAACAAGTTTTTTTGTGGTTATTTTAGATGGCTTGACTGGTTTAATAGCTGGTTTAGCGGTTTTTTCTGTTTTGGGATTTATGTCTGAAAAAACTGGCGTTGAAGTTAAAGATCTAGCTGTTGGTGGTCCAGGTTTATCATTCATAGTTTATCCAGAAGCGCTCTCTTTAATGCCTTTTCCGTGGATTTGGTGTATATTTTTTTTCTTAATGATGATTACAATTGGTTTTGGCTCATTGTTATCTTTGGCTGAATGTGTTCTCGATTCATTTATATTTTATTTTAAAATTCAAAAAAAAGTAAATAAGACTATTTTTCGTTTTGTTGCTTGTATGCTATTCTTTCTTTTTGGTTGTTCAATGACAACAAAAGGCGGATATTATTTACTTAGTTTAATTGAGTCATACACTGCTGTTTTCCCTGTTATTATATTTGCGACTTTTGAAGCAATTGCATTGTGTTGGTGTTACGGTACAAAAAGAATAAATGAAGACATAAAATTAATGTTGAATTTTGAATTGAACGCTTTTTGGAAATTATGTTTCAATTTTTGCACACCAGTATTAGCAATAATTATCGGTATAATAACTTTATCATCTAATACTGAAGTTACTCTAGGCAGTTATCGTTATCCCTATTGGGCTCATTTGATTGGATGGGCTATAATTGTGATTAATATAGGGCCTTTAGTTAAATATGCAGTGTGTGAAATTTATCAAAGTCAAGTCTTAAAAGAATTGTATAAACTAACTCAGCCCTCTGATGATTGGAAACCAGTTTTTGATGCTAAGAAGCCGGAAGAAAATGCTCAAAATGAAATAAACAATACCACACAAGTCATGTCTGATACAAATGAGAATGGTAGAATTAATTCAGCTTATGAGTTGACTGAAAAGTTTTAAATTATATACGAGATTTAGTTTTTTCCGTTTAATTAACTTTATTGTTAAGTTTTTTTAAAAATCTTATTTAAAATAAAAAAATCTTTAGATTAGACATAAAATTCTAATTTTATGTTCTTTTGCTTCATAAATTTTTTCAGCTAAGTCTTGAACGTTTTTACTGTAGAAATTTAAACTAACTTGTACAATTGTTTCCTCCAAAGGAAAAAATTAGATAATCACTAGCTTTTGAAAAAATAATTTCACAGTTATATCTTGCCTTAATTAAGGCAAAAATTATAAAATTTTGAAAATTTAGTAAATAGCTACTGTTGTTTATTACCGTATTTCCTCAAATAGAAGATCGAGTCGGCATCGTTTGTAGACCTTATATTTAAATTGTTTTCGGTTCTAAAAAATGATTCAATAAAAAGAAACCTTAGATTTGAATCTTTTACTGAAAGAAAATAACTAAAAAAATTAATTTACACCATTTCTACCATATTAACAGCGTACCCGTACCGAACCATACCTTACCCCTACTGAACTAGACCGTACTAAAAAAATTTTTTTTCAATCAAAAATGATTTTTTTTTTGTAGTAAGACCGAAAAATGAATTATTTTGAATATTTTTTTTTACTAAATTTTAAGTAAATTATTTATATTTTACCAAAAAATTACGATTTTTAGATTAGCGTTTTTTACGTAAAAAATGGTAAAATATCGTGAATTTACCATACTTTACGTAAAATATAATGTATTAATCGTATCATAGCATCACTGTAGCTTAGTTCATGGTTTTAAGTAAAATATGAGAAAATTTCTTTAAAGAAAATATGACCTCGGAATTAAGTGGGGATCTTTTCGAGACGGAAATATGATTATTTATTCTATTTTTTTTTAATTTTCTGTACAGAACGAACTAAGCATTCGAAAAAAAATCAAAAATCAGAATGTTTATGACTCGGGCATATTAAAATTATTATATCTTTATTTTAAAAAAAGAAAATAAAAAGCAAAAAATTTTTGATTAATTTAAAAAAATAAATATTTGAAAAATTTCTTTAAAAAAAAATTCCAAAAAAGAATTAAAACTAAACTATTTCATTTTCTTCTTGAACACATGGCTGATTGGTCTGATTTTCTTGTCCTAATTTTGCAAATTCTTCAACTAATTTTAACAAAGCATCATAATTGCTTTCTCCTTTGTAGCCAAAATTCATATCCAACAATTTGCCAAATTCAATAATATCTAAATAAAGTTGAATTCTAATTTTATCATCATCGCTTACTGAACCTATTGGATTATTTAAATTAGCCGATGATTTATTTTTTTGCTTAACTCTTTGTAGCCTTTTTAAACTGTCTTCCATTTTCTTAACTGATTCTAATAAATCACTTGATATCGATTGATAACTTAAACATATTGAGTCTATTATATTATGAATGCATTTTTTGACCATTTCTTTTTGTCTCATTGTTTTATCCTCTGATGAAAAAGTTGTTTTGAACAAAGCGATGAGATCAATCGTTTGTGAAATATACCCTGATGGTAATTTAGGAACATCTCGATTAGTCCTACGATATATTCTCGGTATATCATTAGACATTTTCAAATAAATTAAACATTTTTCTATGTTTACACGTGAAATTAATTCAACAGTAAAATTTTCCAAGTTATTAAAGGTCTGAATCGAAGTGTAAAATGTATCCTTTAAATTTTGAATTGATAAATTATTCGATGAATTACGAAAAATAGGCGCTATTAAACCATCGAATATATTCGGTAGCTTGAAATTATACAACTCATAAATATCATTTAAGAGGTTAAAATTAAAATTAAGATCATTTGAGAGCGTGTTAAGATTTTCTTGATCAACCGTTGCACCTAAACTATCAATTTTAGGTTTTATAAGACCTGTAAAAAAATTATTGTATCGATTTATAAGTTGTAAATTTAATCGCCAAAAATTTGGTATTAAACATTTTAAAAAGCATTTTTGCTCGGACCATATAAATTCAATTGACTTGATTAAACAATCAGAAACATTAAGTAAAATATTTTCACCATCTTCAAGTACTTCTTTAGTATAATCGATTAAATCTAATTCAAATTTTGACACAATTTCTTGGAATCTAATCTGAAAGTAAACTTGAATGGGCCATTTTTTGACAAAAAATTTATAAGACTGAGAACTGTGTAATTTTAATTTGAAATTTTTATCGTATTGTAAACATTTTTGCTCGAAATTAGAGACAAAGTTGAATGAGTTTTTAAAATTTTCATGGAATAAATCGGCGTCTGATGCTGAAAATATTGAATTCATATTCAAATCTAGATTGGTAACTATATGCGACCATATGGAATTTATCAAAAGGTCAAAGCCATTATTTAAAGTTTTGAGTGATTCATCATTAGTCTTTTCTTCATTTGTTTTTCCACTAGAAAAGAAAATTCTTATATTTCAATTTTCTATATTTTAAACTTTTTGTCGGTGTTTCCGAGTACGAACTTTTTTTAAAATTCGATCTCAGTTTGAACTTTCCAATGAAATTTAAAAAAAAATTTTGTGTGAAATTTTTTATCACCATTAAAATTTTTCAAAAAAATTTTTTTTTAAATTACAGCATTTCTACCGAATTAACGCCGGACCTTACCCGTACCCGTATTAAAAAAAATTTTGAATTAAAATAATTTTTTTTAGTACGATCTAGTTCGGTACGGGTACGCTGTTAATTCGGTAGCAACGCTGTACTTATGAAAGTTGGAATTAAGCTCTAATTTAAAAACATTTAGTTTCTAATTTTTAAAAATAATTTTAAACGGACATTTAATTTTTTAAAATCAAAACCGTACGAAATTCAAAATAAAAATTTGAATACTTTTCTTGTTTTTTCTTGGTTAATAAAAAGCTATCAAATTAAAAATTTTATGATAGACCAATACTCAAAATTTTAGCAAGAAAAATAGATAAAAAATATAATCTGTCCCTTTAAACTAATACAGCACTTGCTTTGAAAAAAAGGCGTGAGCGTTACCGTTCTCATAAGTGCTAGTTAAATTTGTGATATTTCTTATTAATTTCTGCTTAATTAATGAAATTTTTCAGACTTTAACTTTTTATGAAGAAAATGAGCTTTCTTTTTTGCTGAAAAAATTTGCAATAAATAAATCATAAGTATGGTAAATTTTCGTTTTAAAATATTAAATTTTGCTCACCGTAACGCTCACGCCTTTTTTTCGAAGCAAGTGCTGTATTATATATTTTTTACTTAACTTACTTTATTTGGTTTGTTATTGAAAAAAACTCAGCGTTCAAGTCGATAAATTCCAATATTTTTTCATAAACACCATTTAATTTTTGAATATTCGTTTGAAGAAAATCTTCGTTTATAAATTGTTCCATAAATGGTTTTAGTGTATGTTCAGTATACAAATCTTCAGCTATTTTTTCTTTTCCCAACAATGAATAACTCTTTAGAACATGCTTAAACTGTTGCTTATGCTCAGATGAGTAAGGAGTTTCAGCATTTTTTAAGCAATCAATAAACAAATCCTTCATAATGTTTTCTAAAACACAACTTAATTTATCAATATCTTGAGTTAAACTAGTCGATTTGTCTTCTCTAGCACAAATACTTAGAGAATTCTTCAATTGACAAAATTCAAAAGCTATTCTTTGTACATGATCACCGCTTATTTTTCTTAAATTCCAATATTAAAAAAAAATTAATTTTATAATTTTATAAATTAAAATTACTGAGAAGAATTATTTCCAATCATTTCATTAGTAACTTTTAGTGAGCGTTGCCAATTTATTAATAATTTTAAAACAATTCTCCTTTTTTCTATTTGTAATTTTTCGTTAAGTTTTGACATAATCAAACCTATTTCATTATCAATTGAATTTCGTACACTTTCGACGTCTAATTTATTAGTTTCCAATGGAACTTTGAGCTCATTTATGGCCTTGTCTAAATCAACAAGATTAGTTGATAGATTTACAAAATCAGGATAGTCTTTATTAATCAAATCACTCATTGACATTTCAAGAACTTTTAAGAAAATGGTCAAATCATCTCGTAATCGTTCCAAAGAATGTTCTTTTTTGTAATGGGATACAAAGGCATCAACATCAAAAGTATTCTTTTATTTTAAGTTAAAAATTTAAATTATTTTAAGACTAAATTTTGAATTTTTTTCTTACGGCATAAAAGACATCTTTAGGAAAGCATAGGCTACTTTCGAAATGATGCGAATTGGACCCCGGTAATTTTATATTTTCTGACATATTTTTTTTTGTCTTAATGAAATACTTTGGTATGTGAATTTTATTTGATGAATTTTTTAAAAAATAAATTTTATTTTATTTGACGTGTTTTTATTATAATATTTGAAAAATTCTCTTTTTCAAAATTAGCTTTACTTTCCTCTCATACAGATTCTTTACCCTTAACAACAAAGGCTTTGTTTAAAATATATATATTATACAAAATTAAAACAACAAACTTGTAAAACTCGTCAACTCCTTCATTCGAATATTCTTTCGAATTTAAGTCCTCAAGGATATGACGATTTAGTAGAAACAACGTGAGATTATTGTTATTTAAAAAAATTTCTTTTCAAGAAAATAATTTCAAAATGTATTTTATAATAAATCTAAATTATTTTAATCAAGTTTTTTTATTTTGTGTTTTTTTTATTTTTGTTGTGACAAAAAGCGTAAAAAATGAATTTTTTAGTTAAATTTAGATTTAATTTTGTAAAGTTTAGATAAAGTATCCTTAGACATATTATTAGAGCTGGATACTTTCTGGTCCATGTTAAAGTGTTTTTAACTGATGAGCATGAAATTAAATCTTTATGTCGAATTAGGGACGTTTCTATGAAACTTTAGGACTTAAAGTGCAAAATATATAATAAATGTAAAAATGGATTTTGTTGAAAAAATATTCAAATAGGTATTCACATGTGTCTTGGTTATTGTGCTGGTTCAAGAGATCTGCAATAGAATAATTTATTTAAAACTCAAAGGAAGGGCTATTTTTCTCTAAAAATTTCAAATCAAAATAGATGATGATAGAAAATCGATTTTCATAAAAAATTTATTGAGTTTTATATTTTAAATCTAGAGCTTTTAATTGAGCCTAAAATAGCATAAAATTTACAAAAATTTTCCAAAGTTATAGCCATTTAAAATTTCTGAAAACGGGTATTTTAAACCCGTCAGTCCTTTGAGTGTTTAAAAAAAAAAATTAAATTGAAACAAATTTTATTCTATTATTCAAATTTAAAATAAATACAGCATTGTGAAAAAATTAAGAAACGCACGTAATTATTGAGAGATTTAAATGTATAAAATTGAATAAAAGGAAACTTGATTTTGAAAAAATAATCAAGATTACAGCAGAGGAATCTGTAAAAGATACACCTGAATTTAAGCGTTTTTTCCAGTTACTTGAATATTAATTGGTCGAATCCGAAAAATTTTGTAGCAAAACCAGTTGTAAAAAATTTGGGCAAAATAGGAATTTAAGAAAGAGATCGAAAAATAGTGAGAGACAATTATTGACTTGGAGATGTTCATCATGTATCAAATCTTTTGATTTAAATAGACTAAACTTTTTACTATTTTTGTATCTTTTTTCTTTGGTCACATGTTTCTTTGATTGGCCACATATTTCTTTATTTGGACACAAAATAAAATTATTGGTCAAGTAAATTTTTTTTTTTAATTTTTTTGGTCACTTATTACCCCTTAAAAAAATTACCATTGTAGAATTTGGTCACATAATACAAAAGACCCAAAAAACATTCCTTTAAAATCGAAAAAAAGCGTTAGAATTGAGTCAGGCAAAGAGTAAATGATAAGGATAACAGGAAAAGTGTCGAGAAAAGCGTTAGAGGAAGCATTCGTGGTTATAAGCAATGGTAAGAGCAGAAGTAAATACTTAAATCAAATAATAGCTACAGTGTTTAAAGTTTAGTCGGAGAATCGGTAATATTACATCATTTTACGTAATTTTACGTAAAATTACGTAAGCTTACGTAAGCTTACATCAAAATTGGTAAGTAAGAAATTGTAAGCTTACGTAATCTTACG
>NTPY01000526.1:958546-1000428 GCA_002922825.1 Brachionus calyciflorus | reverse complement strand
TAAGATTACGTAAGCTTACAATTTCTTACTTACCAATTTTGATGTAAGCTTACGTAAGCTTACGTAATTTTACGTAAAATTACGTAAAATGATGTAATATTACCGATTCTCCGACTAAACTTTAAACACTGTAAAATGTAATTTTTGTACCAAAATTTAAGTTTTTATTTCTTTAAATTTCTCATTGAATGGTTCTCATCTAAAAAATAATCTTCAAATAGATAATATATTAAACTCAAACTGCTTTAAATTTTTTACCTTTTTTAATACTCTATAATTATTTATACATATCAAATGCTTTACATCAAATTTTTGAAAAATATCAGTCGATAAAATCAAATAAATAAAGTAAATGTTTAAAAATTTACTCCTTTTTTTAAGGAATATTGCTTAAGTTACTTTTAAAAATTAGGAATTAAACTCTTATGATATAAAGGTGATAAATTAGTTAATTCCTGGATTCGAATCTTTTCAAATCCATTTTATTTTTTATAGCTTTTAAAGAAAAACAATTTTGACCTTTATTCAAGATTCCTTTTAGCATTAAGTATAAATCCTTATCAGCTAATTTTGTTCTTAATTTTTAAATATCAAATTCGAACATTTTTTCTCGGTATTTAAAGCATTTATGTGGCTTAAAAAATTCAACAAAAAAAAATTAAAATTTAGAAAGTAAGATGAATTTCAAGGTTGTTTTAATTTTATGTTTAATTGGAATATTTTTCAATGGAATTTCATGTCAATTGAAATTATCAAGAAATGAAGATTTAGAACAATTATGTATAAACGGTGATGGATATTTCACTGATGCAAAGTATCAATGCAAAGTTTTCTATAGATGTGTAAATATTGGTCAACCTGGTTTCGAAATTAAAACTTTCCATTGTCCACCTGGCCTTTATTTCGATTCAAGAAGAAATCTTTGCGATAGACCAGAAAATGTACAATGCTTTTAGAAATAATTGATCGAATTCTTAAATTCAATCAAAAATCTAATTTAATTTAAACGCTTAATTATTTTTTAGATAGCTTTAATAAATTTTTAAAAATCTCGGCTAATTAATATTTAGCTATTTTTCCCTCCTGGAATATTTCTAAAAATTATTTTTTCTAAAACTGGAGTTAAGTTGAAAATATTTTTAATGATTTTTCATAAACTTTTTTTTTAAATCTAAAAGAATTAAAAAAAAATGCTTAACATGGTATCGATCGGGAGTTTTCCAGTGAAATAAATCAAAATATTTAGGTTTATTTCTGGAGACAAAAAAGAAATTTACCTAGTACATAGTTTTTTAAATGTAGGTATCAAAGTTTTTCATAAACAAGACCTTGTAAAATTGGAAAATTATTTAAAACTCAAAAACAGCTGAAAAAACTACTTAAACTGAAATTCTCTATAACTAAGTGTGAAGATTAAACACAAAATTTAAAGTTGTTTAATGACGCAAAATTTATGAATATTATAGAAAAAAGTTTTTTTTATTTATACCGATAACCCCTCGATAGTTATACCATGATACAAAAATAGGGTTTCAGATCTGTACCCATTGATTTTATTACTTAAATGAATTAATACAGCAAACTCTTGCCTATAACTCTAATGGAAAGTGATTGGAAAATCTAATATGTTTCCATTAGATTTATAGGCAAGAGTTTAGGGTAGATCTTTCGGCTATAAAAAATTGGTATGATACAATCTTGAAAAATTTCTATTTTATACCGGTACTACTATTGACTGATTACTGTATTTAGAAAAACTGATGATTTTTCTTGTTGAAAATTTAAAGTTAGACGGAAAAATTTTTTATTTAAAAAATCGATCAAAATTTTGGAAAATTCTGAAACCAAGAAAAATTTTTTACCTTATTTTTTCATTCCAGACTTTATTGATTTTTATCATTTTTTTTTCAAATAAAAAAGGGAATTAGAGAATTATATTAATATCTAATATTTCTTTAAGATGAATAAAGACCAACGTATTATTATATTTTCTGAATTTTTTGTTCAAAAGCTTTTAAATTTTCTATTTCAATAGATTTTTATTTCGATCTCAAATGACAAATTAAATTAATTAAAATTTTTGTTTTAAACAACTAAATCTTGGGGTATAAATAAGAATGTTTTTTTTGTTGATATTATTTTTTCAAAAAGCAAAAAACATCATTTATAATGTCGAACCAGGCCACAAATATTTTAAATCTTCGAAAAACAGTTCAACAATTAAGAAGAGAGGCAGCAGTCGAGCGAAAAAAAGTTAGTTTTGTATGTAAGGAACTTATCAATTATTGTGAAACAAATAAAAAAACAGATGTGTTGGTACATGGGTTCAAGTCACAAAAACACAATCCATTCAGAGAGGAAACTGGATGCACATTTTTTTAAAAAATTTTGATCTTTCACTATATTATATGTTTTTGTTTACCAATAAAATCATATTCAAAAAAATTTTTTTTTCTATTATATTACCTACAGGCATAGAGTTTTATCCTGAAAGAATTTTTCTACATATATGACATAATAATTTAATTTCCTTAGGATTTTTAAGGTCTAATTTATTTAATGATATCGGAATAATCGCTAACTTACAAAACACTTTCAACTGGAAAATGGTATAGATAAAGCAGCAAATAAATGAATGAAGACATTTGCTATTAGTTGCCCCTTTTTATTAGCTATTTAAGTTTACCTTAATTTGGTGATAAGAAACGTTCGTTATAAACTGATTTTTATACAAAAATGAAATTGTGATTTCTTCTGGTCGAATTAAAAATTGTGTATTAAAAATTGTTTTTAATTTGAGATCAGGCTTTTTAATTTAAAAATGATATTTTTTTGACTTAGTCCTTTAATTTGTATTGATTTTGCAAATTTTTATTAAACAATAACCTTGAAAAATCAATCTCTTTTTTTAGGACTTTTTTAATGATTAAAATTTAAAATAATGTTAAGGAGATTTATTTTATCCTGAAAATGTTCCCATAGTTTTTTAGAAGCAAAATTAGCATGGGCTGATGGTCTAGTGGTATGATTCTCGCTTCGGGTGCGAGAGGTTCCGGGTTCGATTCCCGGTCAGCCCCAGTTTTTTATCAACTTTTCAATAAAAAAAAATCAAAAAAAAATTGGGGCTGACCGGGAATCGAACCCGGAACCTCTCGCACCCGAAGCGAGAATCATACCACTAGACCATCAGCCCATACTAAACTATCTTCTATAATTTTAGTCCTCATAAATTTTGGTCAAATCAGCGTTCTAGAAATATAGATATAGAAATATATATGATTCTGTGTAGAAATATTTAATGATAATAGCGAATATTTTTTAGATTTTTTATTAAAAATTTAGTTTTAATTAAACGTGATTATACATTTGCAGGCTATGTGAGTATTTATAATCATACTTTCTTTGATAAAACTAAATCTTATTTTTTTAAAATTGTAAAATCTGAAAAAAAAGATTCCCATTCAAATACATGAATTCAACTGTGCTATCAAAAATCAAGATAATACACAGATTTGCTAAAAGAAAAAGTCAACAAAACTTCAAAATACATTTTATTTATGCCTAAATGTTTTCATCACATGACAAAATTTTTTTTTTTTTTATTTTTTGAAAAAAACTTGATAATCCTTTTTTTTCTACAGCTTCGAAGAAAGAATATATGAATTAATAAAGAAAAATAGTATCGAGGAACCTCCTAATAAAAAAAGTTTAATTAATATATCTTTATTTTGAAACATGAATAGATGCGAAGATTAACCGCTGAAAGATAGACGCTAAACCTTCAAGGAGTTGAACTAATCTAATAACTATATTTCCTTCTCGCTTAAAAAACTATTAAAATCTGAAAAAATTCTTAAAACATAAACTACAGTGCTGGTCATTCACGTGTTCCATTTGTGAACGTTCATGAACATTCACGGACTTTTTAATTTCACCGAAGTTCACGGAAGTTCCCCAAAGTTCACCGAAGTTCCCCAAAGTTCCCCAATGTTCACCGAAGTTCCCCGAAGTTCACCAAGGTACACAGTTAAAAAAAATATGAAAATTTCTGGAAATAATTTTTTTTTAATTAAGGAATGAAAAAATTATTTAGTTTAAAAAACGGTTAATTCTAAAAAATCATGTAATTATCTTGAAACAAAAAAGTGAAAAAACGTTTTTTACCAAAAAAAATCGATAACTGAATAATAAATCTAAAAAGATACTAAGGATTTCGTATTTTATTTTTTTTGAAAAGGATTAAATTTAAAATTTTTATTACAACTTTTCTATCAAATTAACGCCGAACCGTAACCGTCACCGTACTAAAAAAAAACATTTTTTTTTGGGAAAATTTTTTTTAGGTGCAGTTCAGACCGTCCTCGAACCGTACTAAAAAAAAATTTTACAAAAAAAAAATTTTCAAAAAAAAATTTTACAATTAAAAAAATTTCAAAAATAAAAAAATTTACAAAATAGATTTTTTTTTAGTACGCTTTGGGTACGGGTAGGGTTCGAGTACGAGTACGCTGTTAATTCGGTAGAAAAGCTGTATGTTCGGCTAATTAGAGTTAGATGCAGGCGTAAAGAAGCTAATTAAAAAAATTACGTATCGATCCCTACACGTACTCAAAAAAGTTTTATTTTTGAATTTTTAGCAAGTGTGAAAAAATTTTAAATAAATTAATAACCCCGGTAAATAAATTTAAAAAACTACGCCTAATTTTTTCAAAAAATAACTTTCATACAAGGTCTAGAGTTAGAATTAAGTTGTGAATAAAAAGACTGGCCGCCACTTAAGCCTAAGATTGTTTTTCGGAATTATGACTTTTTCACGCAATTTTTTAATATTTTCTAAAACTCAAAAAAGACACTCCCCACAACACCCATTTATTTTTTCATTAAGAACCACATACAAAACCGCATTTTCTGATAGATGTCGGCAAGTTCTCCTATTTGTTTTTGTCCAGCATTTACGGTTTTTGATTAAAATTTTTTTTGAATTACGATGAATTTCTATTTTTTAAAAAATTCAACAGAGTTTTTTTAAAGAATTTTCGAGAAATCTCTCGAGAATCTTAGTAAAAAATTCTAAAATGAAGGCCTTGAATAAAATTAATATTTTTATCCAAAATTGTTCTTGGTTGTTTCTTAATAAAAATGCTTTTTTTATTTATTTTTTTAACTGAAAATATTTTTTTAAGAGAAATTTCTCGCAAAGTCACAAAAAATTTAAATGTTGAATTTCTTAGAAAATAGGACTTCATCTTACGTAAAACAATTTTAGATCAATTTTTTTTTTATAAAAAACCGCAAATAAAAGACAAAAACAAATATGTTTTTTGAAGAGAACTCGTCGAAATTTAAAAAAAAAATTTACGCAAAATATCTCAAAATGGAAAAAAATTAAAAATTCTCGAAAAGACGTAAGTTTCGTTTTATTTGACTTATTAAATTCTACTATTTTTTTATGAAAATTTAAGATATTTTTAGTAAAACTCCGTAATTTTACTAAAAATAACGATGTACATATCTTAAATTTATTAAATTATTAACTGCGATTAACATTTATTAAAAAATTTTATAATTTTTTTTATCATTAAACCGTTCTTAAACTAAATAATTTTTTCATTCCTTAATTAAAAAAATTTATTTTCCAGAAATTTTCATATTTTTTTTAACTGTGAACCTTGGTGAACTTCGGTGAACATTGGGGAACTTTGGGGAACTTCCGTGAACTTCGGTGAACTTTGGGGAAATTAAAAAGTCCGTGAATGTTCATGAACGTTCATGAACGTTCACAAATGGAACACGTGAATGACCAGCACTGTATAAACATATAATTATTACAGTGTGTTCCCGATTTTATGAAGTAAAAATAATTCAACCTTTTGAACTCACTCTTAATTAATATATCGGGTCTTATAAAGCTGAATATCAATGATATTGTAATTTCAATATCAATCAAAAAATTTCAATACCAGGTTAATTGAATAATTGATATTCAGTTTATTGATATTGAAATTACAATATCATTGATATTCAGCTTTATAAGACCCAATATATCTGTATTATGGTATCCGATTTTGTGAACTCTCAATTCTGTGAACATATCCTTATCACCGACGATCACCTAAGCTTTTAATTTCAATAATTTAAAATAGGTGATCAAGGTTTTGTTGATCGTCGATGATCATGAAACCGGTGATTAGGGTATGGCGACATAATCACTTAAAAATATTTATAGTGCTAAATGTTATTTGTAGAACTTTTTTTTCTCTTTAAGAATCCGAAGTAAAAAATTGTGTGTTGAATCATAAACAAAAAGTTCTTTGAGGTGTCTTATCGATTTTTCAAAAAAGTTAATTTTTTTGCGTATAAAATATTTTGTCTAAGTTTTTTTTTTCGGTTTTAAGACCTCCATCTCCTGAAAAAGATAAAAAATTTGAGTTGATAGAAAAGTCCCGAGTTGGAAATACACCCGGTGTGCTTTTAAAAAAAAGGGAGTGTGCTTTTCTAAGGATAACTTTTTTATCAAACAAAGACTTTTTTATTAATTAGATCAAGACCCAAAGTAAAGTGTTTTGGTTTTTAAAAATTAAAAATAACTTTTAATAATCACAAAAAAAATTTTGATTTTTTAAGTTCATTCAAAGACTTATCACAATGAGCTTAATCAAAGAATGTGTGATTATAAATTTTCACTTAACAGGTAAAAGTATAGTGTTCACATATTGAGTGAACAGCTGATCACGAAAGTAACGATTTTTTCTGGTTAAAATTTATTTTTGTGCTTGAAAATTTTCGATCCAAGTTTAAACGAATAAATTGCACCAATTTTTAATAGTTTGATTCGATTTTTTTACAAAAAAGCGTTTAATTAAATGATAAAGAACTTATAGCAATTTTTAAAAATTTAAAGCAGACCAAAAATTGTTGGTCTTAACTTATTGGTCATAATAATATGCTGTTTTAATGAGTTTAAATTCAATATTTAGTAATGTTAATTTCGTTATTTAGTTAAAATTTTTCCTTTAAAACACCAAAATAGTCGAAACAGTTTTTGGCTTTTATAGCAAAATTGGAAAAAATTGGATTATTAAATGAAATGAAGTTTGAAACTTTGAAAAATTTCATTCTTTTTTAAGAAAGAAACGAAAAGTTCGCAAAAAAAATTCGTTTTTATGAAGCATTATTTTATAAATATAACTTTAAATAAGTCAAGTTTTCATAAAAACGGAGCATTAAAGAGTCAAAAAAAATATTCAAAAAAAAATTACAAAAGAGCTAAAAATAGCGGTTAAAATTTTTCTTTTTTAAAATTTTTTTGAATCCCAAATGCCTCTTTTTTTTGAAGACTTGCCATTAAGACTTTTATTATTTATTTATTTAAAAAATCGTTTGGGAGGATCTACCGGGCTGTTTGGAATGGATCTTAGTCCGGGTCTAGTCGGTTAGGTGAACCATCGTTCACCTAATATGTGAACAAACATTTTTCTCGGGTTTAGTGAACAACTGGTTCATCTAATCTAATTGTTCGCCAATAGGTGAACCAGTTATAGAATAGGTGAACCAGAATTAAATTAAGTGAACAAATTTTAGATTAGGTGAACAATTTTAAATTAAAAAAATTGAAGATAAACGTTTTATAGTTTTTGAAATTTTTAAAATTTGTTTTTTAAATAAATTTTATATACTACCCGTACCATGCAGCGCGACATATAATTACGTAATATAGCATACATAGATTCGTCTTTTTCACAAATTTTGCCAACTCCACTCAACTTCCCATTTTTTTTATCAAATGAAAAAATTTCTGAAATATTGTTTCTATAGAAATTCTTCTATCTTTAATATAAGTTTGGAATGCACTGTTGAAATACAAATTTTGTTTATTTTTTGCATTCTTTTTAATTTAAAATTTCATAAACAAAAATATGATTAGGTGAACCAGTTTTAGATTTGGTGAACAAGGAATATATTAGGTGAACAAGAATTAGTTTGGGTGAACAAGAAATATATTAGGTGAACAAGAATTAGTTTAGCTAAACAAAGAAAAAATTAGGTGCACCAGTTGTTCACTAAACCCGAGAACAATGTTTGTTCACATATTAGGTGAACGATGGTTCAACTAACCGACTAGACCCCTTAGCCTTCCCTTTCAGCCTTTTATATAATAAATAAATTCTTTATTTTTGAATGTTTTCCTAACAACAAAATTAGAACTTACTAGTGATACAAAAACCGTCATAGTTTACTATCAAAAAATGTATACATAAATAGAATTTTTACATGTTACAAAACCGAAAAGAACAATTTGTACCTGGTACTAAAATGAAGGGTTACGGTAATAATCGTAAGAAAAACTCGTTTTTTCACAGGTATAATTTTTGGTAATTTTAGGTAGATTCTAAATAAATTTAAAATACTCATTAAGGATATAATTTTAAAATACTCATTAAGAGTTTTCTGAAATTGAGAGTTTTGATGCGTAAAAAATTTTTAAGACAATACATTCAAATTAGATTTTATTTTTGAGTTTTAGAAAATTTCAAAGTTTAACACAAGAAAATTATTAATCAATGAAAATATTTTTTTTTATCATGCTACTCAAAGTCAAAGAATTTGGCTCAGGTGCCAACAAAATAGTCGTTATATTATTGATTGGTCAATGGTATATCGGTCAGTAAGTTTTAGCACGATGTAAAATAAAATGCGATCATTTTTAGTGAGTGTTTGTTTTATTTTTAGTTTAAAAAAGATATGAAAAAAAAACTGGGGCTGACCGGGAATCGAACCCGGAACCTCTCGCACCCGAAGCGAGAATCATACCACTAGACCATCAGCCCATGCTAAATAAATCCGCTTTTTTAATCTCAACATATGTTTCTATTTTAACTCGTACCTTAACAACTAATGAATAAAATGAATCAACTTGATTGATTTCAAAATATAATCTATGTATCTTGGGACTTAAAAAAAAAATAAAAATCATAAATCCCGATTTTGCTTCGTAGATTTTAGCTTATTAAAATATTTCAATTTCAAGTATTTTATAAAAAGATTATTAATCCACTTGTTCATTTTTTTTTCTTCTCTCTCTCTTCAAATAATTAAATTCCGGCATTTTACTTTTAAAAATAAATGCACCGTAATTTGAGAGATAGAGAGGCTTAACAACAAAATTTAATTAGAATTTTAATAACATAATAAACATAATAGAAATTTAAAAATTCCTTTTTGCTATATGAAACTTTAATGATTATAAATTATCTTTTAATCATTTATTTTTTAGTAAAAGTAAATAAGTTAAATAACGCTTTATTTTTGGATCCTAAACCTTTCAAAATTACTTTGAATAAAAAAATCTCAGTTTGCTAAAAAATGATCAAATTTTCCAAAAACCCTATAATTCTTTTTCACACCTTGAAAAATTTTAAATGCAATCATACTCAAATTTAAATAAATCAATCAAACAATTTTATAAAATTAATTTGAAAATTAAAATATTTTTTTTTAATATTAATTAAATTTGAATTCATTGGTTTTCTATATAGGTTGATTCTAAGTTTTTAGGTGAGATTTAGCTCAGTTAAATCAGAGGAAATTTACTTTTTTATTGTCATATTGTCAACAAAATTGCTTTACTTAATGCGCATCTACCAAACTAGCGAGGTACTCTCATCGTATTTGCTTGTATACGAGTATGTCGTTAGTTCAGGATATGCGTAATAAATAAATTTTAAAAAATTGAGTAACAAAAAAATTCCAACTCTTACAGCAGTTATAATGAAAAAATGGCGTTACCGTTACCGTGAGCGTTACCATACCGTTACCATTACCCTTCCCATTACCCTTACCATTACCCATTACCAATTGTAACGATAATGGGTAATGGTAACGGTATGGTAACGCTGATTTTTTTTTGAATAATATTATGAGATATTATAATAAAGGATAAATTCGAGTCGGAACCTATTTAAAAAAATTTCAAAGAAGAACACATTTAGGAGTTGAATGGTCTTTCTACCAAAATTTACTTAAATTTTAATTAACTAAAACATTAATATTATTGATTTCCATAATCTATCCAAATACCAAAACATAATAAGGGAGTTATTACCTATTATAACTTGACAGTTTATTTTTAATCTTTAAAGGAAAAATCATAGCTGAAGTTATGTTCCAAAGGAGAATTTTAGTATATATTTGATTAAAGTGTTGAAATGATACGATGAATTTAACATGAATTGCTTTATTTTACCACAATTTTCGTAAAAAAGGTATTTATAAATACAACACTTGTCTTGAAAAAGTGGCATTACCATTACAAAAATTAGATAAAAATATTTTTTTTTCAAAAAAAAGTTTATCCCGAAAAAAAATATTTTCGCACACACAACATGGTAAATTTATCGTATGCTAGCTGGCCTTTATTTATTTAAGAAATCCTTAGAGGCCTAAGTAAGTCATTCCTGATCCAATTACTTTTTTATAATAAAATATCATTTTATCTACTAATAATTTGGAACTATTATTTAATAAAACCTATTTTTGAACAAAAAGGCTCTATATAATGTCGTTTGGGTTAATACCAAAATTGTGCTAAACTCAAAAATTGGTTTATCATCTTTTCAAAATAAAAGACATAAATTAAAAAGAAAACAAAATTTATTAACAATTTTTTTTTTTTTAAATTTAAACAACTAAGAAAAACAACGCGGAAATTTTTAATTAAAAAAAATTGATAAAAATTACAAATAATTTCCAATCATCATTTTGCCATGATTAGAACTAATCTCATCATTATACATAGCAAGTCGACTTCTCTTAGGCATACTATTATAATAAATAGAATTATAATTGAAATTATTATTTAAATTAGTTGAGGAGTTGGATGATGACGAGGTTGACGAAGTTGATAAAGCGGGAGTAATAGTATTACACGTGGCTCTTGATGTAGATCGATCTCGTTGTCTTCTATTTTTAAACCAATTACTTACTTGAGTTAGAGTCAGTCCTGTTCGCTTGGCTAGAGCTCTTTTTTCATCGGGTGTTGGATAACGATTTTGTCTATAACAATCTTTCAAAGCTTGACGACTTTTTTCTTTAAAACAATAAATTGTTTCTTCACCGTCCCAAATTGTTTTAGGCAATGGAAATTTTCGTCTAATTCGATACTTATCAACAGCTCCCAATGATCTTCCGCGTATTTTTTGAGCTTCTAAATAATGCCCTTTATACCACATAACTTGCAAGTCGTTATGATGACTCAAATTAAATTGATGATTTTCTAACAAAGTATACAATTCTTTAAATTTTGCCTCCTCTAATAAAAGAGCAGCACGACACTTAAGTATACTATCATGTTTACTTAAATATCTTATCATTTGTTCATTATTAGGATTTGATTGATCAATTACCGGTATACCTTTATGTACATCAATACACAACATGCCCAATAGGGATCTAACTTTTTTTAAATTATTAATTTGTAGCAAAGCTTCAATAATACATTTTAATTGAGTTAAATTAAATTGTACTATTTGTTGTTCCTTAATTTTTAAGTAAATTATTTTATCGTTGGGTTTAGATGCTTGTGAGTATTGGTCTTGGTCAAATGAGTCGTTCGTATCGTCATCTATTTGTAGACTATCATTTAATTTCGATTTTGAGTCCTCATTCGATTCGATCTCATTTTTAAGTGGATAATTTTGGTAATAGAAATTAGATTGATAATTAGAGAACTGATTAAATGAGTCATATTGATGCGGTATGTATGTTTGATAGGGATTATTAGACTGACTTGTTGCTATGGACGCTGAGGGATATTCCATTTTCTTATTTTTATTTGTCAATTTAATTTTTTTTTTTAATATTTTTATATTTTGACTTTAAAAAAAATAAATTTTTTTTTTCTATTTATAATCAAAAATTAGAAAATAAATAATTGGCTTAAAAAATAAAAGACAAATTTTTGATTGGTTAAAAATATTGAACAAATAAGATTTTTGCAAAGGAAAAAAAATATATTTTTAAATTTTTTTTCATATTTTTCTTGTTGTTGTTGAATGGTGAGTGTTTTATGATGATTTAATTTTATTGAATATTTTTGAATAATTGACCTTTTACTTCCTATAAACTTATAAACAATTTCTGAAAATATTTTTATTGACTTATTAAAGTTTTAAAGACAAGAAAATAAAAATATATTTGACTTGAAATAGTGAAGTGCAAATTTATTCTTGTTCTAGAAACTAGTTCAATTTCATTTTGTTTACATTGCAAGTGAGTAAAACAAAATTAAAATGTTAGATTTTAATGAAAATGAAGAAAAATTAAATTTTAAAAAATTCTAAAACAATATTATTAAAACAGAAATCTCAAGTAAAACTTGATTTCAATCATTATCTCTGTTCAAATTCAAAGAAATCATGTGATATTACCGTAAAGTCAAAAGATCTTAAGTTAAATTCTAGTAATAAATTCAATAGACTCAAATCCTTTAATCCAATTTTGTACCATGATATACAGCACTTGTCTCGAAAAAGTAGAATTACCCTTACCAAAAAAAACATTTTTTTCCACTTTTTCGAGGCAAGTGATGTATATATCAAGGGGTTAAGGTAATTTGATAAAATGCCATTGGTTACAATTGATTTTAAATTCATGCTTGATATTGCTGAAGCCACTTAAAAACCTATAATATCTGAGTTTTTAATGAAAAGACAAAAATAACATTTTAACTTTTTTAAGCTTGATTCCGTAATAATTTTTCTTTATAAAAAAAAAGGATAAGGGGTGCGAGGAATCAACGATTTTAATAATTTATAAACATAACATAAATTTCACTAGATTAAAAATGATACCACCATTTCTTAACCAATTCAGATTTATTTAGAGAAATGTGCTTCTAGAAAATTTACTTTTAATCTTCCCAGAACTTATTTCTCAAATTAGAATAACTTAAGTTTTTTATTCAGATATTTGGTTTAACATACTCCCAATTTAAAATAAATTTTCTTACTTAAAAAAAATCTTATGAATCATAATTTTGAGATCTATTTTTAAGAAGACTTTGAGCCTTAAGAAAAAAAAAATAAAAAAATCTTGACAAATAGATTTCTATGTTCAAGCTAAACATTTGCTTTTTTTTGATGAATTTTAATATAAAATTTAAATTTTGAATGCAACTTTTTTCCAAAAGATATTTTGATATTTAAATTGTTTGAAATACGTCTTTGAAAAAAGCTTAATAACCTTGAATATTAAGTGAAGTTTCCTAACTTTTTATTCCTTGGCTTAATTTATTAAATTTCAAAACACCTTAAGAACTCTATGTAAATGTTTTAGTAATACTCAATTCCCTAACTAGTTAAATAGATTTTGATAAAAAAAACTTTCTAAAATACCATTTTAAGATTTATAAAATTTTGAAAGAAAAGTAATCCTTTATCCCAGAACCCTTTGAATTAAATTTGCATTTTTTAAGAATAATTTTTTTTTTTAATTTCAAAATAAACACGATTTTACTGTCTTGGAACTATACTGAATAGCTAATTAGAAAAAAGTGTTGATATTTCAATTTATTGTGAATTAAAAACTTGATTTTTTTTTAATTTAACCTTTAAATGTCCAGTTAACATGGGCATAAAGTCTATTTAAAATATTTAAAAGAATTAGGTTGGATAATTTGGTTAAGCACAGATAACTACTACTATTATTATTTAATATTGTTCAGAGAATAATAATAATAGTAATGATCTTAATAATGATAATTTAAACGAGAATTTATAATTATGGGTTATCACCAATTTGTTTATTTCTTAGCCTATTACACTCAGGTTATTTACAGAACAATTTAATCAAAATTGATTTTTCAGAAAAAAAAAATTAATTTGTTTCTTAACGATTGTAAAAAAAAAATCATGAATCATTAATTTTTTTTTTGCTAATTAAATAAAGGATAATCTAGTCTTAGCTTTAGAAATGACAGACGGTTCTTTTTGAACACAAATTTGATCTCCCTCTTTTAATTTAATTTGAAATTTTTTTTTATGAAGTTTTTTTTAAATACAAAAAACAAATAAGAATCAAGCTTAAAGAGCATAGAATGTCTCTTTCGTATTCATTTGACATAATTAATAAAACAATAAAAAAAAATATAAATGTAATCAATTAGGTATATTTTGGTTTTTTGTTGTTCTTGTTATGTTTTCTTCTCGTTTTTCATAGTTTTAAAATTCTTTATTTACAAACAAATAAAAGATCAAATTAATTTTTTTTTTTCTGATTTTTTGAATAAAATTTTGACAAAATAAAATCAACCTAATTTTGTTTTATCTTTATTATGTTTTTTTTTCTACCTCTCTAAAAGAAAGAAAAAAAGCCACATACTAAGTAACACATACACATAAGCCGTAACTCTAACTTTAACTGGTAAAAATAAAATATCATATTACTAATAAAGCTTTTAACCAAAAAAAAAATTAAAGTCTGAGATTCTCAATAATTTCTGTAATTATGTCATATATTCTCAACGATTTTTTTTCCTGTTTTTATTTTATTTTTTTGATGTCTCGTTTTAATTAAGTTTTTAATAAGATCAATTGACACTGACTGAATTGGAGGCGCTCTTTTATGATCACATTACTTAATTATACTGAAAGAAAAAAAGCAAAATCCTTCAAACAAGCTATTTAGAAAAAATAAGAATCTAGACTTTAAGAGAGGCATAGTTTAGTCTTATATTTTGATTTTTATAAACTTTGAAATTTCGTAATTTCAAAAAATTTTATTGTACCGTATTACCTTGCAAACAAATGCATGCAATAAAAATCAAAAATTTTAAGAATAAATGCCCCAAAAAATGCTATTTTTGAAGCGATTGGAAAAACGTAAAAATAATCAAAACGTTGTTTGATACTGTTGATTAGGTTCTCTATTAGAAAATGTGGTAAAAATTTAAAAATTCTTTTTTTTTGGGATGCCTTAATTGTTAAAATTTTAGGTTTTAATTCAATGCGTTCTTATACAAGGTATTACGGTATTTATAAATAGCAATTTATTTCATATGAAGTTTAATCAAAATTAGCCTAGAAACTATTTTGGAAATCTTAAAAATGGAAAAGCTCAAAAATTATTATGATCCCAAAACAAAATTAAGCTTTGAACCAATAACCTCATAACCGCTATCGCTGTAAGTTGTATAGCAAAAATTATAGAAAAAATTATTTATATATAAATCCGAAATTGGACAGAAAATGTAAAGGTTCTTCCTGATTGTCTAGCCGGTTTCAGAAAAAAAAAGATCTCTCCAAGAACAAATTTTTAGATTAAAAAAAAATTCATGGATTTAATCAAAAAAGATCACAGTAGCAATTTTTTTCGATCTTGAAAAGGACTTCGATAAAATCCCACATAAAAGCATCTTATTAAACAAGTTAAATAAACTCGGCCTAACCCCTTCAATCCTTAACTGAATAGAATGTTTTCCAAAAAATAGAAAATTTCAAGTAAAATATAAAGAGTGTTTCTCAAGTAAAAAAAAAAACATAGAGTGCGGTGTCCCTCAAGGGAGTTGTCTTTCGCCAACATTATTCTTTGGTTATTTTAGTGAAATTGTAAAATTTATTCCTTCAGAAGTCAAAACCGCTATTTATGCGGACGAACTCTGCATATGGTTCACTGGATCCTCTAAAAGAGAAATATAGCGTTGATTTTATTCGAGGATTTTACCAAATTTATCGTAAAATCGTGAAAGTTAAAAACAGTTAATTAACCAAAATTATGGGTAAAAAACTCTTTTTTACGATAATTTTGGTAAAATCTGGTTAAAAAAAAATTTCTTAAAAATTAACCAAAATTTACGTTATTTTCGATTAAATTTGGATTTAATACACTTTGAAAAAACAAAAAAAAAAAAATTGAATTTTTTGAAAAGAATGCTTTTTCGCCAAAAATTTTGCCACTTTTTTTTTAAACCAGATTTTACTAAAATTATCGTAAAAAACATTTTCTTATCCGTAATTTTGCTTAATTAACTGTTTTTAAATTTCACGGTTTTACGATATTTTACGTAAAATTTGGTAAAATTATCGAATCAAAACATCACTATAAGAAAAATATAACAAAAAGCGATATGCGTCATCGTTTAGTTCTGCAAGAAATGGGGTCTGATCATGCGAACAGTGAAAAAACATGCGACACAACTTTTACGACAGCAGGACTCCGGAAAAACTATAGAGATAAATATAGCTTCAACTTAAAATTAGAGAATCAAAAAATCCCTCTTGACCTCAACCCAAGCTTTTTAGGCATTACTTAAACTATAAATGCATTGTACCGTTTAATATATCACAAAACAATCTTATTTGTCAAAGGTTTAAGTTAAAACCAATTTTGCCCCGTTTGAAGAAGATTTTTCATGTATCTAACCGATTTTTAAAAATAAATTACCGCGTCTGTTTTCTAGAAACTAAATCTGTTTTGATTTTCTTAATTAAAGTTAATATATAAATCATTTATAGCGATTTTTTCCGCTCATACCTATACATAACCTACCATAGCATTTTGACATGGATACGGGACAATTCGAATTAAACATAAGAAAAATACTTTTTTCTACATTTTCCAATAATTTTTAAAGAGCTGATTGAAAATCAGACGAAATTGCCAAAATCAAATAAATCTTCTAAACTTATTTTCCTTCAAAGTTTAAGGTATATACTTAGTCATTCTTAACCAGATCACCAGATTTTCAATCAAAATACTCGAAATCAAATGAAAAATTTTAAAATTTTACATTTTATTCGGTGGTATCTAAAAACTAAAAAAATTTCAAAAAACCAAGTAATAATAAAGAATCAAATTGTTCTTTTTTGATATCTTCGAAAATGGTTATTTTTTAGTGCTTTTTGCATCAAATATTTTTTGAACGGAACATTATAAAAAATTTCTCCTGCTGATTTTATCAAGCATAGTATTTCACTTAACAAAATATAAGATAATTCGAAATAATCTAACCTTTCGATAAAATTATTTGATTTATGGTTTAAATGACAAGTAAGCGTCGCCTTGCTCCTTTTCAAAGCGACCTAATTCGTCTATGTGTTATTTTTAATTTTTAGAATCAAAGTAAATTCAGTGTTAAAAAGTAAATTCGCTTTCCTCCATGTTTCTGTGTAGATCAAAGCATTCAGATGTTTAATTGATAATAATAATTTGGCAACTTTTTTTTTTATTAAACTTTTTTTATTCAAATTGCGTTTTGAAAAATTGTATTTTTACATAGTAAACTATTGCAAAAAAAAATTAACATCGCATTTTGAATTTTTAAAAAAAATCTAATTGAAAAAAAAAGTTGCCATTTAGAGTTTTATTTTGAATTTTAAAAACTTAGTACTGGACCGTGGTGTCCACAATTTTTTCAATAGCTCTTCTGTTTTATTAATATTTCTTAAAAATGCTCTCAAAATACATCTCACCTGAGGTTCTGCTTTTTCCAGAGAATTTTATTCTTCAAACGTAAGCTTATTTTTAACACGTTTATAATTAAAATTAGTAAAAAAAATATAGAAAAAATAGGATACCTGAAAAACACGCACCGGGTTCGTCAACGGGAAGAAAAGACTTTTTGATATATATATCTCAAAAAATTCAATTTTTTCTATTCTTTTCGAAAATAAAATTGAAATTGTCATATTTTTTTTATTGAACATTTTAAACCAAAAAAACTGTTTTTAAAATGAGAAAACCCGGGTGCATTAGTTATATAACTTAAGAAAAGTTTCAAATTTCAAAAAGATACTCAAAACATCCTTGGTGAAAATTTAACTGGATTTGTTTTTTTTTTTTTTGAAAAAAAAAAGTGAATCAGTTTCTTTAGCATAAATGACAGAAGATTCTAACAGTGGAGAGAGTTATATAAGCATCAGTCATTAGAAGCGTCGTTAAATTTTCTTGAATAAAGATTTACCAACAATATTAAAAAAGTAAATCTCTTTATTTGCTGCAAAAATATTAGGCTTTTGAATGACCTGAATTTTGCAATAGAAATGTTTAGATTCCTGAAAAGTTACAAACTCAACTCAAATGAAATTTAAATGAATGGGTCGATTTTCTAAATTTGTTCATGATTTGGTATTTCATTGTTCAGATAAAAAATCTATCAAAATAAAGACATTTTGCAATTTTTGTTTGTAATATTTTAGATTTTTATTTATTTATAATATTTGAAATTTTCTTAATCTTAATTTACAATCATAATCAATTTTTGAAATTCCCTTAATCTTAATCATAATTACTAATTGCAAATATAGAAATTAGGATTTATTATTATTATTAATAGGTTTTAGCCAACATTTTCACACTTACTTTTTATTTTTATCAATTTCCTACTCCACCTTTTTTTTCGGAAACATGCAAAGAATTTTTTTTCACACCATTGGCTTAAACCAGTGAGGTGTGAAAACGTTGGCTAAAACCCGTGAGCCCGTCAGGCCTAGGTTTTTTGTCAGGAATTTTTCATTGTAAATATAACGTTTTGTCATTAGAATATTTTGTTAAAAGTATGTTTTGTTGGGGACCAATCAAAACATAGAAAAAAAACAACATAGAAACAGGTAAATGTAGATATAAAAAAATAGAATTAAAAATAAAGAATTTATTTTAATATAGAATATGAAAAATATAGAAGAAAAAAATATCGAATCAATTATTTATAGATTAAAAATACCGTGGTGGAAATGCGTTTGTCACATGACGAATCACGCTAACTGACGTCAGCTGACGTCAGCTGACGAATGACGCTAACTGACGTCAGCTGACGTCAGCTGACGAATGACGCTAACTGACGTCAGCTGACGTCATCAATTTTCATTATTACTGACGTCACTAGACGTCATGTGACGTCAGCTGACGTCAACTGACGTCAGTGGTTATTTTACATCCAAAATTTTTTAAAATTTTTCATGACGCTACCTGACGTCAACTGACGTCAGGCGTCATCTGACGTCAGCTGACGTCAGCAAAATTTAAAACATGATAAAAAAAACATGACGTCAGGTAGCGTCATGAAAAATTAAAAAAAATTTTGGATGTAAAATAACCACTGACGTCAGTAATAATGAAAATTGATGACGTCAGCTGACGTCAGCTGACGTCACATGACGTCATTTGACGTCAATTGACGTCATGTGACAAACGCATTTCCACAACGGTACATAGAAAAAAAACATAGAATCAAGTAATTAATTAATTAACTTGCTGATCAATTATCTGTCATTAAATTAGCCAAACCATTTAAATGTAAATCTAATGTGTCAGTCTCGTAGTTATTAATAATTCTCTTGAGATTTTCATCTTTTTCTATCTCTTTTTTTCGTTTTCTCTTAATAAGTGACCCTCTAAAAATTTGAACTAAATTTGCCTCCATTAAACTTTGTTCTTGACGAAAAAGCTCAACTACTTTTGCCACTGACAGATTTTGTTTTGCATCTGGCTTTATTCTAGAGTGCCATGATTCAACTTCATTGTTAGTTCTTGGCAGATTCTTTTTTACTCTATCATGAACATTCCATAAATCAATTCCAAATCTAGCTTTGGACCTAATACCAGATTTTATACGACCAATATAATTATTTTCAAAATAGTTTAAAATTGGCATAAAACAATTAGGAGAATTAATTTTAATATAATCGAAGCCAAATATAATATCAGATTCTGGTAAAAATGGTAAAGACTGTAAGCGTTTAAAACTTAAACGAAAATCTTCGTCATACCATTTCTTAATGAGACCTTGAGTTTGAATCCTTCTCCATAATGATTGGCATAAATGGAAATAGCAGCCATAAACCTTACAGTTTATGAAAACTTTTTTTATTGAGTTTATTGCTGCTATTTCAAAATCTAAGTTTATTGAATCCGGCGCTTTACTTACATTAGATGAAATAGTTTTAAAGAACTTAGTGTAAGTGGTTTGTTTCTTATTTGGTAACAACCCATAAAGTAAAGGCATTACAGTACCATTAATATTTGAATGAATTGTATAAACTTGTTAAATAATGTTGGAGATATATCAAAAGTACCATCGCACAACCAGTCACCATACTTGCTAAGTAATCTTAAATTTTCTCTTGTAGTGAATATTATTATTCGATTTTTATCGTTCTTTCCGGAATCAAAAAAGTAAAAATTTTGGGAGTTGTAAGTCATGGTCAGTTCTTTTGTGATTTCTAAATTACTCAAGTATTTGAAATTAAAACCAGACAGAGCAGCTTTATTCCGTTCTCTTCTAATAACTTGTTCAATAGCTTCTTTTTTCAACATCCCTAAGCATTCATCATGCATTTTTAATTGAGTCTTTCTAATTATAGCCCTCGGATTTTCATTTGAAATTAAAGCTTGATTTTTTAAAGTGGTAAGAGCTTCCAATTTTTCTAATTTAGCCGGCTCCATTTTATGATCTAAATGTCTCTTTGTGAGTGTTAAAGGTGGTTTCAAACCATTTGAGATTGCTCGTCCACTACAAGAATTTTCTCTGCATTTCCAGTAAATTTTATGAGCAGTTTCAACATCGGCTAATTTGGGTTTGTCTACAATATAAATGTAACCAAGAGACAAAAGTTAATACCCGCCTTTTTGGGTTCTATAGATTTTCCAGGCTTGGTCGTCTAAATCCTTGTCCAAAGCTAGTTCATTAAACTTACTAATAAATTTGTCTAGTGTTTTTATCGATTTAGAACTTGTTTCAGACCTCTGTGATTCAGATAATTCTAGGCAAAATTCATCATCAATTTGAATCTCATTTAAATAATTTTCATTTTCAATAAAATCTTTTTTATTTGAAGTCTCACACAGCTGATCAACAACATTTTCAACTTTTGTCCAACATCAATTAGATTTTTTTTTGATTTTTTAGAATTCATAACAGAAAGATTGGTTGTTCTATAAGATTTGTTTGATCTTAATTTATTAATTATAGGTGAATTAATACTCATGATAATAAAAAAGAATATTCTAAAAATAAATATTATCAATCAAATAAAATTTAATTTTTTTTCCTATGTTTTTTATTCTGCGTGTTTTATTCAATGTTTTTTATTCTATGTTTTTAATTTGATGTGTTTTATTCTATGTTTTTTATTCTACATTATTTTTTTCTATCTTATTAATTCTTTATTATTATTTTCTATGTTTAAAGCGATTCTATATTATTTGTCTTCTTTATTTTTTTTTCTATGTATTTTTTTTTCTATGTTTTAATAGGTCACCGTAAAGATCACAATCATGATTGCTTGACAGACGTGGATATTCAAATAATGCGTAAATTGGAACAGCTAAAAGAAAAAGCGATGTATAATAATACACCGATTCCAAAACTTTATTTTCAATCCAGATATGAATTAATTGCTGATGGCATTGATAGTATATTTATCAAAAATTTTTCCAAATATTGAAGCTATACAAAAAACTCTCTATCGTTTTCGAAATTTGAATATTCCAGAACGAGTTAAAAGTGTAGATGATATAGTCCTAGAAAAAGAGTTTGTGGTCTGTCAAGATGGAAAAAGTCGTTTTCTTTTGTTTGATTCAAACGATGAAGACAGAATCATTGCGTTTGCTTCTAACGAATGTTTAAATTTTTGAGCAAAAGCCTTTCCTGGCATATAGATGGCACGTTTAAATCTTTACCAAAAATTTATAGTCAAGTTTTTACCATACATGGGTGGCTAATGGACCAAATGTTTCCGTGCGTCTATGTATTGCTAAAAGATAAAAAAGAAGTTACTTATAACAAGATTATAATTTGTCTACGAGACCGTCTTTTTGAACTGGGTTTTACTGATTCACCTAACAAAATAACTAGTGATTATGAACTAGCCTCTATAAACGCTTTTAGTCGTCAATTTGGGATTAAGTTAAAGGGGTGCCATTTTCACTTTTTGCAGGCTGTCCGTAAAGCTATCGATACAAATGGCTTAAAAAATGAATATAAAAAACAGCATATTCAAAAAGTTTTGAAAATTTGGATGGCTATCTCTTTTGTTCCTTTGGATTTAGTTTCTAATGCGATTGAAATAGCAATGAAAAAAAAGGAAGAGCTTTATGAACTCCTAGATCAAACTGTTCATAATGTTCCTCAACTATCAAATACAAATATGTTGGTACTTGCGAGAGGTAGAGGTCGAGAGCGCGGACGTGGTAGAGGCCGTGGACGAGGTAGAGGAAGGGGTCGCGGTCAAACTTTAAGTAATTACGTTAACGAAGTTGAGGATACTTCTTTAATCAAATCAAAATTGGAGCAATTTTTCGATTATTTTGTAAATACTTGGTTCGAGGGCTCAATTAATTACGTAATGTGGAATCACATTTCAACCGAAGGCCGAGAACCAATAATCATCTTGAAGGATTTCATGCAAAAATAAATCGTTGGTTGGACAAACATCATCCAGACGTTTATAAATTGATTTTATTTTTAAAGTGTTAGATTGTAACACTGTAATTGAATACAATTCGCGACCTAATGGTTCTCCTGCACCAGAAATCAATGATTTAACAAGAGAAAAAAATAAAGTGTTAAAAGAAAATTTAGAAAGACAAGAAAAAAATGAAATTAATTTATCTATTTTTGGAAGTGGCAAGACTTTTAATCAATTTTACAAATTAATTAATTTTTTATTTATTTTATTTTTATTAAAATTTATACTGACTAAAATTACATAATGACAAAATATACTATTAATTAAATGAAAAATTGACAAATAACCAAAAACGTTTATTCTTACAAAAAACTAATCCTGACAAAAAAAAATCCTGACAAAATGACAATATCCCCATAAAAAGTATGATAAACGAGCATTTAACCTAACTAACATACATTTTGCCTTAATAACAAAAAAAGACAATAAAATACGATTTTAGATTTTTAAATAATTTTTAAATTTACCATTTAAAATTTAAACTTTAATTCAAGTTGAAATTTTAATTCAAGAATTTTTTTACAAAAATTGGAAAATGTATGTTTGTTAAAGATTTTTTTAATGTTCGTTAATCATATTTATTTTCGTTATAAGTTTTTTGGATGTTAATAAGTGTTGTATGCTAAAATGAGAATTTATTTATGCTGAAAATTTTTTTGTGTATGCCGAAAAATTTTTCATGCATGTTTGAATAGGAGTCCCAATCGCAAATTCTGTTAAAAAAAAAACTCAAATAAGAAAAAAAATTGAAAATTTATGACTAGTTCTTTATTTTTCCAAAAAATATTTACCGTAAACCCTTGCGAATAGTTGCGTGCATCAAAAGTTAAATATCAAATTTTAGTGCATGATTTAGTGACCATCGATCCTATGTTAAAATTTACTAATTATAAGTGCATGGAAAAAAAACCGAATTTTCGGTTTTCGACGAGGCATTAAAATTCAAAAATCCTAATTTAGAATTGCAATGTTGAAAATAGGAAAAAAAATTGATTTTTACCAAAGCCGAAAATTCGGTTTCTGATGCAGGGTTAAAAATCAAAAATTACAAAATTATTTAAAATTATTTTTTTATAATAAAAAATTAAAATCTTGATTTTTAGTGCGGCCACAAAAAATAAGTTATCGGTTCGTGGATGCATTAAATTGTAGCTTTAAGGTTGTCTTTTTTGCATAGCTTAAAAGGACTTTTTAACATGACTTTTAAGGTGAAAAAAAATGATCTCAAAATTTATAAAAACATTATGTGTGTAAATTTTTTTCGAAAAACGTTTTGGAACCTTTTTGTAATTTGATCACCTCAATCGGCTAATAAAAAAGTAGGGGGGATAGCTCAGTTGGTACCGTCATGGGGGTCCAAGCAGAAGGTCGAGAGTAAAATTCCCTTGCGAGTCAAAAAAATTCAAATGAGTTCCCAAATTATCTATATATATATATATTGAGTAAAACACCTACATAACCCAGCTTGTGGCCTTCGAAACCCTAATTTAATTTAATTTACTTGAATTTTATTAAGTTAATTCAATAAATAAAATTAAAAAAATAAAATAAAAAATTAGGATCATAATTAGGAATTTTTTTTCATTGAATCAAACCCAAATGTATAGCGATCCTCAGCCTCTCTGGTAGTAACAGCTGCAAGGATAGGCTTAAGTTTTGATGGGAGTCGATTGTTACAGCGATAATTAGAGGACATCCTTGGAAAACAACTTTGTATGTAGCGTCTATAGCTTATAAATCAGGAAGTTTTTCTGCATTTTTCATTAATTCATTTGAAGTTAAAGAAATTCGAAAATATTTATCTAATAATCAAAATAATCAATTAATTATTATTTCAATTGTTTCTATTCTTTATTCTCGTAATTCATAAATTATATTTAATGGACCTTTTACACCATAGTCATCTAATTATTTTTTTTTTGTTTAATCTCATCATCGATACCCCTATTCCCTATAAATTGCTTTGTCCAAATAATAGCTTTCCTACGTTTCCTTTTATTTGTATCAGTCTCACTTAAAAATTCGTTCTCTTTAAAACGTTTTTGATTGACATCATAATCTTCACCTTCTTCTGAAAAAATTTCCTGTTCTTTTTCAGGCATGTGAGGTTTTTTAAAAAGCAACAAATCGTTTAGTGTGAGATTTAACTTTTACCAGCTAATATTATTTAAAATGGAAAATCTGTGTTCATTATTGGGCTTTAAATTAAAAAAGGGATTTATTGGGAAATTTACCACAAAAGTTTTATTGCTGTTTTTTTATAAATAAAAATTATATAAATTGTGTGTTCTAATTTTTTTTAAAAATATTTTCTCTTAAAATAAAAAATCGAAGGTCTGTGTGCTCTTAATATTGTGTTAGAATCAGATTTTCCGTGTGTGCTAGTCAGGTACACTTGTGTGTTAGTAAAACACATTTGTTTTTTGTAAAGTAGACCCAATATCAATAACACTAAGGTTTTTTGTACAATATTGGTCATTCACAACTTCCATTTTTGAAAGTTCATGAGCTGTAAATTTCCTTTTTAAAAATCTCATGAATTTTAACGTTATCATGATCTTTCATGAAGTTTCGTGAGCTTTTACAAATTTTGATTAAAGCTTTTGAAAAGCGATAAACAAAAAAGTTTGTTGATGAAACATCATGATGCACATGAAGATTCATGAAAGTTCATGAGCTTTCACAAATGAATGGCCAGAGCTGTATTTTTAATTTTAAACATATTTTACCGTTATTTGTACCCAAGATTTATTATCATTTGCAAGATTCAAAAATGAGAACAGAAGTTTTAAAACAGAAGATTTTTATGGAATTATTTTTTATTTTTTTTATAGATATTTTGATAAAAGGATATTTAAATAAGATTTCTCTGAAAATTAAAAAAAAAGAAATTCGGTTATTCCGGATATTTTAAATTTCTCTTAATATTCAAAATAATAAATGGGCTATTCGGGTATTATTTTTTTAGAACCGATTGAAAAGCTATGGGAAACCTAACCGGTAAAAATATTCGATTATTTGTTATTTTAATTGTATTTATTTCTCAATTTCAATAAAAAAGATGTGTGTTTTTCTCAAGGGTCCGTCTTTTCATGGAAATTATTAAAGCCTTTTGATCAGTTGGGTTGAAGTAGATCCTTTTTTTCAAAAACATAGTTTAATTAACTGTTTTATTTGTCAATATAAATGCATATTTATCATATTTTACAAGCTCAATTTATAATGAAAAACAGATTCTTAACTTTTAGATGAGTTTAATTTAATTTTTTTGTACATGACTTTAGCTTTTTCATCTTTCATGACATGTTTCAAATTAAATGCTAGATAAAACTCTTAACAATGGATTAACTAGACTATATGTGACTTATCATTATTAGTCTAGATTCTTATCTGATAGCGAAATTAAAGCGAAATATAAGCTTTTCTAAATAAATCAGAATTAAGGAATAATTAAAAATTGTTTTTTTAAAAAGGAAATTTTCAAGCATTTTCTATCAATTTATTGATCCAAGTTGAATAGCAAAATAAAAAAGAAAATAAAGTACTAACGAAACAAATTGTTTATACTCAAAAGGATCTATGGGCGAAAAGGTAATTAGCATTTCAAAAATAAATATTCAGTTTATTTGTATTCCGAAAGAATTTAATTAAATTTTTTTAAACAAAATTTCAAATAACTTTGCAACAAAAACAACTTTTAAAAAAAATGGAAAGATAATACAAATATTAGGATAAGATAAGAACAAGTGAGAGAGCGAGCGAGCCTTAAATTTTTAATTAACTCAACCTTAAAGCTTAATCTCTATAAAATTTAAGAAGTAATTTTTAGGCAACACTAAAATGATTTATATTTTAAGAGATTTATTTCATAGTAAAAAAAAATTTGATTTATAGGTTTCCAAAAAAGGTGTTATTTTTTTTTAAATAAAGAAATTTTTGTTATTCAAATATTTTAAAGGAATTTTTTTTTTAATTTGACTTACATAAGAAATATTAAGTTATAATATTTTAATAGTTTAAAGCGAATATCTATTGGATTTTAAATACTTTTTTTCTGATTTTTTTTTGTTACCAACTTAGAAATAAAAAAATGTATGGCTTACAATTTCGACTTTTTAGAAAAATTCAAACTGATTTAACATTTTCCATTTAAACTCAAATTTGTTTGGAATATTTAAGATTGTTCGAAAGAATATATTTCAAATTGGTATTTATTGAAAGGCCTTTTTCTTTATCGGACTGTTTCTTATTTTGTTTATTTTTAGTACTTGAAATATTTTTTTTTTTGAAGAACTAATCGAAACATCTGAGCATTCTAGGTTATTTTAGTAAATATTTTCTTTATTTTTGTTTTGTTTTGTTATTTTTTTTCTATATTCTTAAGCTTCATATGTGCTTTAAAATTCTTTATAAAGAATTAAAGTTAAACTCTAATTAAAAATGCAATTTGTAATTCAGATATATATTTTTAAGAAAACGAAACGTTAAATTAATAGCAGCACATTTGGTTCTGGTTAGTATTTCAATACTTTTCAAATATTAAGTTTATTTAACTCAATCAACCGTCTTATTTTCTCTCTTTATTGTTAGTTTTTATCTATACTCCTTTCGTGAGCTTTTGTATTTCATTACTTTTCTTTTTTTTTTTATTTTGTGGAGAAGTTTGCATTCATTCTAGATCTCGATTTTTTTAAGCACTAATAATTATCGAGATAATGAAATCTTTAGCTGTACATCATATTCAAAAAAAAAATAGTTTAAGGTGTTATAGATTTTCAACTTTTAGGCTCAAATGCAATTAATCTTTAAAAAGATGGGTTTGTTTACTAAGAATCTTGGTTAATTTGAAATCACTTTATTTAGAATTTATGTGATAATTTTGAACTTAAAAAAATAATAAAGAAAAAGTTAATATTCCGTTTGATTTACTATTTGGATCCAGTTAATCTCAATTATGTCGTTTTAATCGGACAATTAAGGAAGATTATTCGTTTATTGGTAAATTTGTTTGCTGAAAATGACCTTGTGTATGAAATTTTTGTCAAATACATTTTATGAATTTGAATGCAAAATTTTATTTGATATTTCTTAGCGAACTACTATATTTTGTTTTGTTCAGGACAAAATAATATTTTGAAGGAAACATGTCTAAATTGAGGTTAATAGGATTACTGCATACTGCTTTTATTTTTTATTTTTAATAAACTAAAAATTAAATTTATTTCGAATAATTTCAAATTTCGAGATTTAAAAAAATTCATTAGATTAATTTTTATTTTTTAAAAATCAATTGTTAAATTTTGAAATTATTTACAGATTTGAACGATTTATTTTCAAAAAATTAAAAAATTGAGTACATCTTGAAGTTCTGAATAATCTAGCAAGGGAATAAGGTGTAATACTTATATAACTCGAAGAGAATTCTTCATCTTTTTTGGGATTACTTTGTTTTTTTTTTTTTAATAATTTTCTTATATTGTTTTAACCTAGATTTTTACCGTAGTTTTTTTTTTAATCTCTTAAATGAGGCAGTAAATGATAATGACTTTGTCAAAAATTATCTTAAATATTTAAATTTAATTGACAATTGTACTTTTGAACGTCTACCTAACAAGCACACTTAAAAACCGTTTCAACACACTCACTAAAAGTCAGAAACACACTTGCGTATTAACACCCCTAGTACCTTTTTAACCCCATTATAAATGTTTTTTTTCTGAAATAAAAACTCAATATTTATTCCATTTTACATCAGCTTCGAGGCATAAGTTAATTAACTTAACAGCTATAAATAAAATTGTGATCCTAAAAGCTTTTTTTCTGAGAACAATGTTCTTTAGGCAAAGTGTCAGTTTTGCTCAAATTTCAATTTGCTATTTTTTGCTGAAAAAAATTAAAAATATTGTATTATTTTGAATTAAAGTTGTGTTTAACTATATCGCTCGATCACTGAATTTACTTTTTAATAACTGCAATTTTAACAGAATGCTCGGATATCCAATATAACTTCATTGTAATTGTAAGCGAAATTTCCATGCTTATTACATGAAAAATATAATAAACAGAATATTTTTAAATTCTTTAAATTTTCAGTGTTCCAAGATAAAATATGAAAACAATGATCGAAAAATCTTTAAGTTTGTTAGAATATTCTAAAAGAAGAAAATTATTTCTTTAGATATAATTTTTGAGAAAATCTTAAATTCGAGGTCTAGGGGTGGGTAATTTTTTTGCAAGAAAACCTTTCTATCAAGGTTTGAAATAAGAATTTGAAAGTTAAATCGATTTTTTTTTACTTAATTTAAATTTTTTCGTAAAATTACAAAAAAATAGAAAAAATTCTGAGAATATATCTTTTTCCTATTTAAATTTGATACTTTTTTGATTTTACTCTTGGCTAAAATTAGTGCAAAATCAGGTAGTTTCCGATAAATTTTTGACTTTTTACTTAGGTAATTCCCTGATGTTTTTTGACAAAAAGGTAATTTTTCTTACATGGGGTCGATAAATTTGGATAAAAAAGCTTACAGCGGCCTATTATTATGGAATTTTTCTAACAATTATCCCAAGAAAGAAAAATTTAAAGAATAGACCAATATGTTTAGTACACTTTCGAATATTTTTTATATTCTTAATATGTAAATATTCAATATAAATGACACGTTAAGAACTACTTTAGATATCGTTTGTCATATTTTAAATACAATCAGGCATCAATTTTGTAAATACTCGTAACTGTTAACGGTTTTGAAATTACACTGGCTAAAAAAAATCCTTAAATTTTTGTTCGAGTTTTACTTTTTTTAATTCACCAAGAAGTTTAGAAAAATCGAGGCCAGTATATTAAATCCATATGCGTATTTTAGATTTTTAAATTCGGAAATCAAATCATTAAATGAAAATGAACGTTAAAATGAAATGAACGAGAATTTATCTAAAATTTACGAAAAAAAAAGCCAAAAAAATTATTATTCGTTTGTTAAACGTCCAAAAGTTGTCGAATTTTCATGAAAGCTAATGACGGCAAATAAATTTATTTTTATTTGTTTTGTTATTTTCATAGCTGGAGAGGAACTTAACTCTGGGTCTTTGGATCACTTAATTGATTCATGAATGCTCATTAAAGCCCAAGAATTTATAAAATATTAATCAGGAAAGATCGTAAAAATTTCAATCGATAAACTTAGTAAAAACAAGGCTATTCTTACATGAAAAAAAAAACATTTATTTTTGAATTCAATCTGCTTTAACTCAATTTAAAAATTAGCCATAAAGTTAAATGATTTGTCCGTAAATTTATCGAATATTCAACAGGTCTTCTTATTAGACTAGATAATAACTATGTTTTAACTAAACTTACAATTTCAAAAAAAAAATCGTTTTTTCTTTTAAAGATGGTTTATTAACAAAATCATCGGAATAATTATCAGTAAATCAAATTAATGTTAGTCAGCACGCTATAGCAAACGAAAAAGGAGAAGAAAAAAAATCTTAATTTCTTTATCCATTAAATTTTATTAAAAGATAAAATTTGATTGATTATAAACAATAAATAAATTTTTTTAATAAAAAAAAAACTATTTTATATAATCCTGATTGATTAATTAATGTAAAATAGTTTTTAAAATATAAAAAAAAAATTATTTAAGAAACTCGGTCAGTTCATTTAAAAATAAACCAATGCGGGTTTTAAAATTTTGTTGCTTTTTTTTTATTTTTATTTATTTATCAAGTTTTGTCTGGTCTTTTTTCTTTCTAAAGAAACATATAATTAAGGTAATCTGCTTTGCTTCAATCGACTAACAGTTAGAAAATTCTGATTTTATTACAAATATATATGTTTCAAATATTTCAATACAAAAATTTTCATTTTGGTACCAAATCTAAATTTAAATATTTTTATTATCAAAATAATTGAGAATTGGTCAGTTTTTAAAAAGAGAGACATAATAATTTCCTTATTTATTATCTATTCGTAACAAAATATTACGATGCACTGGTTCTTTTAGAATTTTTATAGGGGAAATTCTATACACAAAAAAAATGAAATTGATAGTTTAGAAACAAAAAAAGATAAGCTCTATTCAAATAGACAACAAAATGTAATGAATATTTAAATAAGTAATTATCTTCTTGTAGACTTAACAATATGAAATTTGTCTAAAGTATATTTTGACATAAAGTATTAGTATTTAAGGATTTGTAAGTCTAACTAGCCATTTATCAGTAGTAGAAAAAGATAATATTATTCGATTTTCAAGAAAAGCCAAAGCATTTAAAAAAAAATTTAATTTTTTTAATTTTTGATTGTATTTTCCTTAAATATAAAAATAGTAATAATAAAATAAGGCTCTATAGATAGATATGACTAAATACCAGCCTCTAACGGAGTGCAAAGGTTAGTTGCACTATAGTAACCTGTAAAATCAATTTTGTTCTTTTTAAAATAATTTTCAAGTTTGTTTTTAAAACCATTTATAGTTTCTTGTTCAACTACTTCTCTTGCTAAAATATTCCAAACATTTGCTATTGGGTTTGTAAAAAAGTTGTTTCAGTTTCGAACTACTTGTTTTTCACATCCATACATATGATCTCTAGTACCATAATGACTTTACTAGATGGATCCCAAACTTGAACCACATATTCTAAGTAAGGTCTTATCAAGATGTATTCATTTTTTAATTCTTAATTTTTCACGACATTTGAGCGATCATTTGATTATTCTAAGTTCGTAATTTGCTTTTCTAGTTGCAACTTCCGATTTTTTAAAATCTTTACTAACAACAAAACCTTAATTTCTTTTTTGATGCGACTTGGTTATTTTATGACTAATAAAGAATATTCATAATTTTGATTGTTTGACCCATAGCGCATAAATGAAAAATGTTCAAATTAAAATTTTTTTTTTGCTAACTAAACATTGATATTAAAAAATACAAATCTAATTACGCTCAAAAGACATAGAATTTTATGGCATCCTTTCTCTTAATTCTGAGAAAAAAATTAAATTGGAAAATTCCTCAATCGACCCCATCTTTATGAGGTGGACGATTGATTGTTACATGTTTTGAATTTTTTATGAGGTAATGATCACTGTTTTTTACCAACAAAAGAAAAGTTCGTAAACCTCAAACTTATGTGACCAAGGTGTAAAATAATTTTCATATTGTCGGTTAAACTAGGCTCTCTTTACTTCTTAAACGTTTTAGTTCTTTCTTTAAAGACAGAACTTTATCTTCAAATCTAATAAACTACACTTATATGTTTATAAGAATTTATCTTCCCTTCAAAATTCAATTTTTTTCTAATAACTTTTTTTGAATAACTAAATCATTAGAGTAAAAATAACGTAACTAATACAGGTCACATACTGGAATTGACCCAATGAAACAGAGTGAGATATAAATAAGATTTTTCTCTCTGTCTTATTAATGTAAACGGGTTTTTACCCGTCGATTATTTATTAAGCTTTTATTTAATTTATTTGAAATTAATCTCAGCAGGATAAAATATTTTAGATAAATTTATTTATATTAAACTTCTCAGTTACGTCACTCACATTCATTTTTCGGCCACACTGTGCTTAAAGTAAAAGCAAGGTATTTTAATTTTAATTGTATATATTTTCAAATTCGTATTTAAAAAATTGAAATTTTTTTTATTTTATAATCTGTTTTTAAATTAATATTCAAAATTTTTGAAAATTCCAAATTAAAGTTTTGTTAATTGTAAAATTTTAGACTTGAGATTTGAAATAAAAATTTTCTTCGTATGGTAGCCGAGTAAAAAGTTAAACTACGTGGAAGTCGATAGCTTGAGCATCTCCTGCAGTGATTATTTTCAAAAAATGAAATTATATCGGATTTATATTTCAAAAAAATTATGTTTTGTGATGAAAGTAAATTAAAAGAATTCATGATTGATTGATTACAAAAATTTATTTATTGAATTAAAAAAATTTTTTTTTTATTTTAGAAATATTTTTAGTTCTGTTTTTTTTTATAATTAAGATAATCTTAAAATTCCATAAAGGTAAAGCATAAAACAGATTTAAGTTTCTAGTTTTAATTTGTTTTTACTATTTTTAAAATTTAGAAAATTAGGTTTCAAAAGACTAGATAACTAATATATTGCCAATTATAAATTTGTGGTAAGCACTATAACTCCAATATTTTTTGTCATCGTTTTTAAATCTCCTCCTAAAAGGCCATTTCCCACATTAAATTCTACAGTTTACTTTACAAAGAGCGCATACGTTTAAGCTAGCATATTTATTTCCTGATGCCATGATTAGAATTTATCTGGTTTCCTCTCGCTTAGAAAAAAGGACCATTTTTAAAATAGAAATTAAGAATAGACTTTAGACAATAGTTCAAAAACAATAGTTTTCTAAAACAAGAAGAATATTATTTTTATATCAGACAATATCGGCGATATTCCTTTTGAAATTGGTTCGAAAAAAAAAATTAAGCTCAAGGTCCGAAAAAAGTCAATAAGCAAAATATTCTATTATTCAATTTTATTGTCTCTAAATATATTTACAGTAATTTTCCGATCTTTGTATTTTACTAAAAATTACGTAAAATTTGGTAATTTTACCTAAATTTTGGATTTATGTACCCCGGTCGCCCCATATCCTTTACGTAAATTCCTGTAAAATCACGTAAATTTACTTTATTAATTTAAAATTACCAAATTTTACGTAATTTTTGGTAAAATACAAAGATTGAAACAGTATCGTAGTTATAAAATTTAATTTTAATAATTAAAAACAATCAATTGAAAAAGTCAATAAATTTATTTTAAAATTTTATTCAATTTGTTTACCAAAACCATTTTAATAGAGCTCAAAGTAGCATTTTCTTTAAAGAGAATCACATAATTTAATCTTTTTTTATAATTATCGAAATTCTAAAAATAGTTTTAAGCTTTACTAACGCAATTAAAAAAATTACTTTTTTTCCAAAATTTGAAATTTATTTGCCAAAAATTTTTGTTACGAAAAACACTGAATAATATGAATTTCGATTGCTTTTCTTAAGAAAATTTGATGAAAGAATCCATCTTTTAATTGACAACTTATGAATCTAATTTAAGCCTTACATTAGTTTTATGGATATTACACCCATTATGTTGTAGACTTTCAAATGTCGAAACGAAAATAAAAATCAATTTCATCAGTTTATCGAATTTTCTTAGCAAAAAAAAAAAAAGAAAGAAAGAAGGAAGTTTATATATTTTATTTAAATAAAAAATTAAGTTATTAAAAAGGAAAAACAAAAATTATATAATATTAAGTCAATTATGGTTAAAAACAAAGAATTTAAAATAAAGAAAATTTTCTTTCTTATTTTTTTAACTTGGAAAAATAAAATAAAAATAAGAATTTTTTTCATTTGATTTTAGAAAAAAATATATATTGGTGTGCCATTATACCCTAAAGTATTTTGACCATGTATTTAATTAGATTTTAAGTTAAGAAAATACTATTATATAACAACAATATTAATGAGTAAATAATGAATCTAGAAGAGATATTTAGCATCGAAAAATAAATTAGAAAATGGAATAAGTAAAAAATCAATTAATATTTTCATGGTTTTTCTTTTTTTTTTAAGCTTTTTTTTGAATGATATTTTAACTTAATCAGGTCATAGATTCGGAAAATAATGACCGAGTCGTAAAACAAAGCTTTGTTACTAGCTTAATATTCTTTTTAAAATATTTAAAAGCTATAATTATACTTCGTATGTTCCGTTTAAGCTGAATTAGCAAAAATAAAAAAAAAAAGTTTCCTTTTATTTCCATTTTCAATTATAAGTTGTCAATTCGAGTTAATAATCAATAAAAAAATTTTTTTTTTATTTTATTACTTCTTGAAGGTCTTATTTCAACCAGATTGAAATGTTAAGTGTTTTTTTTTTATTTCATTTTTTGTTTTGTTTCGCAAAATTTTTTTGAGTTTTTATTTTATTTCTAAACCATTTTACCCTAAGTGACAATCAAATTTATTTTATTTATTTTTTATTTAATTCACTAAATCTTTTTATTTTTTTTTTGTTGGGTACTTTTTTTCAAAATTTTTGATTTACTATCTTTTATTTTGACATTAAAAATTAGTTCAAATAGGCTCAGAATTAAAAAATAAAATTCAAAAAGTGATTCGGTTGAAATTTAATTCAATCTTATAATTTGATTAACAACGACAAAAAAAGGAACTCATTTTGGATAAGAAACTCTGATGAATTAAGATGTGATTAAACGAGATTTTCTAATATTTTCTTATAAATTTTATTTATTTATTTAAAATATAATTCTGAAGGAGCAAGCTCCACAGGCTTATCCGGGCGTTTGGAACTCTCTTCTCAGTCTTCTCAGTTTTAATGATTATCCGACCGACATCCTATTCATTATCCTCAGTCCAATAAAGTCAATTTTACCATATTCAAACATCTCTCCAAACATAAGATGAAGCAAAAATATGTCTTTTGCGCCATTAAATATTGTTATTGTTATCTTCAAATATAGAGTAAAAAAAGGCTCAAAAATAGTTAAAAGTAAAGTGACTGCATCAAAAAGTTAGAGATTTAAATAGGGTTGTTAAAATGACTATCTATTTCAAACTAAAATCTTGAAGTTTGAAATTTATATCTGAATACTTAATGGCAAAAGTCATTTTAATTTTATTTTAAAAAAAAGAATAGAAAAAAGAATATTTTATAAGATTATTCATTAAATGGTATTTAAAAAATTTTTTTAAGCTATAGTTTCATTAAATTTCAAACTTTCAAATTTTAGTTTGAAATGGTCATTTTAACAACCCTAGATTTAAATCAATAATTAATCTTTATCGAAATTAATAGACTTAGATTTTTGTGTACAATTAGAATTTTTTTGTGTGTTTTGTTCAATAGAATTTCAATAAATATAATTTACTTTCAAAACTCTCTTTTGTGTGCTAAACAGTTATTTTAAACTAATTAAAAGTGATATGTGTCGGAAATAATCTTACAGCGATAAGGTAAAGATAGGAGCTCATACTTTATTTCCTCTAATAATGCTTTCAAAATGTAATGTCAACCCTCATGGTTACGGTCAGTGTTTTTGGTAACGGGTTAAATTTCATTTCTATTAGAATATTTTGTACAGGATTACATTTTTTATTTTCAAAAAAAAGTCAATAAGATATTTTACTTAAATCAATAATAAAAATTTGAAGTAAATATTGAATAGCTTAAAGTTAAAATTAGTTAAGAAAATTTAATTGATTGACGTCTTAAGAGTTAAATATTTCAAATGTGAATTAACTTGAGAATTCATGTTCATGTTTTTTAAGTTTTAGAAAGAAAAATTTAGTAATATAATGGTTTTAGATATGTACTTTAAGTCTAATTTTGATCCGTTTTAAAGTCTATACCATATTCCAATGCTGAATTATTCAGCATCAGATCTTAAAGTTGGATACACTCCTTTGAAGTAAAAATTGACTAGATTCATGGTTCATGAATCATACTCGGCTGCCTAATATTTGATTTGACATCATTTATTGGTATTTCGGATATTATGCAGCAACAATCTTTGGCTCAAAAAGAAATAATTCAAAAAATCCTTTCACTCATTTTTTAGAATCTGCGCTTAGCATTGCAATTAATTTGTATCCTTAAAAGTAAAGATTGTGGCCAGAGAAGAAATTTAAAAACTTTAAAAATTTTAAAAAATTGTTATTCATTATTTGTCGTTTCTTTTAAATTCTTTTTTTTCAATTGATTTGGTTTTTCAAAGAGTTCGACTCAAGTCGATCCAAGAAAAAATTACTAAGGCTAGATATTGTATGTTTTAGATTTCTTTTGAAAAAGAAATTTTATAATCAAGTTAAATGTAAGAAAAAAACACGAAGGAGTTTAATGTTCCATCAATTTTTTACTTAAGTAAAAACAAGTGTATTCTTTAAAATCTCTTTTTTCTTAACAAGTTATTTTTAATATTATCATTTAATTCTAAGAGATTATTAAATATGTAAATATGTATCCTAACTAATCTTTTTCTTCATTAAATTTTCGGATTTAATAGTGACTTTTTAAAACAGAACCCAATCTTTTGATACCATGGTAATGAGCTTAAATTTTTGATTTTTAACAGAATTTCTTTTCTTATGATTTCTTAAATTGATTTCCTTCTTTAAAAATAGTATTACAAATTTGTTTATGTTTAAAAAATGCTTCAATATAATTAAAGTGTGTTTTCAGTAAGTTAATTTTCGAATTTGATTATTAAAAATAAATTTTTCCAGAAGCACTTGGCGATTTTTATACATTTTAAAAAAAAAAAATGTTTTAACTAAATATCAAGTAAAATTTTAGAAAAATAAGATTTGATTGATTAAAGTGCTGCTAAGATACGATATAGTATTCTAATATTACGTAAAATCACGATAATTTTAGAAAATCTATGATTTCTGTCAAAATTTAAAAAAATATTTTTTTTGATTTTTACTGAACTTTAAATTTTCAATATTTGAATTAACGAAAGAATTCTTCTAGTTTTAAGAAATTTTAATTGGACTTAACCATTTATTCATTTGTACTCATAATACGAATGAAGAGATTAAATTTTCTTGTACAACTTGTCAAAATTTAAAAAATATTTAATAAATTTTGTTTGAACAATTTCCTTTGCAACTGGAAATAGTTCAAAATTTGAAAATTTTTAGTCTTATTTTTCACCAAAATTATAAAAAACTAATAAAGTGTAATTAAGAGATTAAAATCTCTTTTTTCTTATAATATACTCGAATTTAATTTTTAAAGCAAAATTTAAATTTATAAACTTCTTAAATAAATTTATTAAGTTGTCTAAAATGATTAAAAACAAAAGTAACCTTGTTATTATTGTTCCTTACAAAAAAATATGACATTAAGGCTTATGTGATTATTTAGTTTTTATTTTTTTTTCTAATCAACCAAATAATTAACTAGTTATTAAGTTAAAGGATTTTGAACGGCTTGAAATTCGAGATTTTATTTAATAATTTAAATAAATGGATATTTCGTTCAATAAAGTAAAACATTTTGGTCGCGTCTTTTCTTTAAAATAATGCAAACAAATTTTTAGGGATTATATAAAGAGGCGAACTTAACCCAAATTAGCTAATTTCATCATATTAGTTTGAAAATTTTAGGTTGCAATTTTAAATATTTGTTCTAATTTAATCTGAAATAGCTTTAAAAAACACAAAAAATAGAAAACGAAAAGGTGAGTGAAGTTGAACGCTCAGCGCGAAAAATTAAAGGGCTTTGTTTTAATTTTATTAAAATAATAAAAATTTAAATGAATATTTCAAGAGAATATATATATAAATATATAACTTAAAAATATATATATTTGTTGAGGTTTTTTTTATAAGTGATTGTTAGTTTTTCATTAATTACTTTTTTGTGGATAAAAAATAAAAGAAACTCAACTCAGCTTTAAATCTTTTGATTCTATATGCTCTTTTTCGAATACTTTTCTCTTGAATAAAATCACATTTCTCTTGAATTTAGTCAGTTAATGATTTTTCAATTCGGGTATTTTTTGTTGTTGTTTCAAGTCAATTTGATCTAATCGAGAAATTTAGCAAATATCATTCGTGTAATCAGGTAAAAAGAAAAGAGTTTAACTGATGCGTAAAAATATTTTAGAATATATCAAGCAAAAAAAATTTTTTTTTTGTTTTGTTCAAGATAAATATTTTATCTAATGATATTAAACTCATTAGTTGATATGTTAGTTTATCATAGAAAGATCGTTATTTTTTCCCGATTCTTTAACGCTTAAAATACCGTAGGTTTAACACGAATCAAGAGATTTTTTTTAATGACTTTTAAGTTTAAAAATATATAAAACGATTTTTTTGGCTTAAAAGTTTCTTATTTTTGTTGTATGGAAATATATTCTAAAAAATAAATTGATTAACTAAAATCTCAATTTTCTTAGCTATGGCAATGGATTTGAAATTTAGACAGTTTATTTTAGAAATATATTTCACTCATTAAAGCCGATTTTAAAAAATAATAATTTAACTAACCGTTCTATTCTATCTGATATTTTTAACTTGGTAAAGTTCACAAAGCAAATAGTGTTATAGAACTAATTAAATACAAAAGCTAAATAATTAGGGGTTCGTAAAATTTATGAATATTCCTTGACAAAATATTCGAGCTGTTCTCTTTACTGTCCTCTGTTTTAAAGACATAGGGACAAAGAATATATTGTAATGATAAAATCGTGGATACTAAACTGAGATTTAAAGTTTTACCACGATATATCTATCGAGTTTAGAGTAATTTTTAAGCAAAACTAACTTAGCCCAAAATTGGGCACAAATAATTTGAAATAGAAAATTAAAAATTTTCACATTTTTTCACATGTGTAATGCGACTTTAGTCAAATTTCAATTTTAATTTCTGCATTTTTTTGCATGGTAATACGGTAATTATTATAGACATCATAGCACTCCAAAAATTGAAAGTACGTAGGTTTAATTATTTAGTGATCTTTAAGGTTAGGTATCATGATATTTATTTTTCAAAAAAAAATATGATTTTTCTCAACCTATTTAAAAATAATTTGAACACTCGAATCGCTAAAAACGCCAATGAAAGCTTTTAGATTTTTAATAAACTTTTTTTTTTAAAGTAAGTAGAAGAAAATTGACTCAAAAAAGTAATGAATAAACGGCAGGTTAAATATAGGCAGGAATTTTGATTTTCCTGTGTACCATGATCTAATGAGTAGCTATTTTAAATCAATAACAAAAAACGAGTTTAAACTTTTAGTGAATTAAATATCGTAAAGTATTTATGAAGATTTATCAAATAAACTTTATTCCAATTTTTTAAGTTTTAAAACAAAATAAAGATTTAATTTCATAATAATATAAAAGCGATGCGATGGCTTTAAGAATATTTCTTTTTTGGACAAACGGAAGAAAATTTTGTTTAATCAAAAAGTTTATAGCAACAAAATTCATAGATAAAAAAATTTTAGATTAAACTTGAGGCTAAGTAAAAAAAATCAATTTCTGATTGACTTGTTACTATCTCTTAATAAAATTTTTAAGAAAAAACATCTTTTTTATCTTAAACACATTATTTATGGGTTATTAGTAAAAATATTAAGATTTTACCGATAATTTCATCATTGTGTCTTTTTTTTACAATTAGACTCAATTTTACATTTTATTTTGATTATTCGTTCTTTTATTTGTCATTTTTATTGAATTGAATTTTGACGAAATTTGTAAATTTAAGCCTTTTAAATAAACTTAAATTTAAATCATAAGAGATCGAAAATTTTATGTGAAACCTAAAAAAAATCTTATATATTAAAATAAATTAACAATTTAAAAACGTTTTGAAAATTTTAGAAATTCTGATTAACTTAATCATTTTTGTCACTTTTGTTTTTGTTTTAATTCACCTAAGTTTTGGTAAAACTACATAACGTTTAAAAGACGAAAAAAAATCACTTTGTATCGTTGTATTTATGAAACCGATCATATTTGTGGCAAAATTTCTTGTTAAGCTGAAAAAAAAAGACTTATCAAAAAGTCGGTTAAATCCAATTATCGAGTTTTTCTGCATGTTTACTTCAGCAAGGTTTTTAGGTGATTTTTAAATAAAAATCAAGTGAAAATTAATTTATTTTTTTTTTATTTACTTGAAAAAAAAAATAGTAAATAAAATATTTAATAAATATTAAATAACAATTGGAGATTGTCATTAAAAACCACTAATTCTTACGGGTTTTCAATACAAAAATAGCTAACTCATTTAAAAGGAGGGAAAAAAATACTAGCAAGAAAAAAAATTTAAATTACCCTAAAGAAATATTGTTTTAGTACAAGATTGCATGATTTTCCAAGAAGAAAAAAAAAATCTGGAATACAAACAAAATATTTTATTTAGCTTGAATATTAAACATTGTAACTAAGTATTCCTTTTTTGAAGTTTCTTTTTCTTTTTTTGTTTTGTTTTCATTTTTTAATTGCATAAGTCTATATTGGTTTTAATTTTATTTTCCACTCACAACTAATAATTAAATTCAATAATTTTCGTTTTAATATTTAGAAAACAAACAAAATATTTAAATCAGATAATTTTAAATTTTTTTGGTTGTTTTTGTTTTTGAAAATAATAATGACCGATTTAAATCGAGTCGTAATAATTTCCATATTGTTCATATTTATTCGTGCAGAACAATTAATACAGGAGAATCCTCAGGATCAGCAAGCTATAATTGGAGATAGAACTGTTTTAAAATGTCGTTTCAAAAATCTTCAAGGCGAGCCACAATGGTGCATTGATGATTTTTGCTTGGGTGTATCTAAAAACGACATTCAAAATAAAATTAAGAATGGTACTATACATCTTAAAGGTAGACCTAGATACAAAATATTAGGTGATAGGCTAAAGGGTGAATTTCATCTATTGATAGAGCCAGTACAATTACAAGATAATATGTTTTTTTATTGTATGGCTACGGCTGCTAGTGAAACTATAAAAGCTGTTAAATCAAAAAAAATATTTTTAACTGTTTTAACTTATCCTCATTCGATTCATTTGGATAGTCCTGTTCATGTATCCCTAAATAAACCATCAAGTATTCAATGTAGAGCTAAACAATCAAGACCTCCTGTTAAAATTCTCATGTCAATTAATGGAAATATAATTTATGATGAATCAAAATATAAAACAGAAATTTTACAGTACTCAATTAATCACGATGATAAAAAATATGGTTACATATCTTCGATATCTTCAATTAGTAATGAAAATTTAAGACAATCGTACTATGATACAATTACTAATTTAACTATTGATGATGCTACTATTAAAATGGAAGGACAGTCGGTCGAATGTTTTGCTTATTCGTTATTTTATTCAAATCAAAACTATCAAATAACTCATAAAACTTTAGAATCTAGCTTACAGCAACAAAACAACCAAAATTTAATGACAGCCAAATCTAAAATTCAGGTTGATTGTAAGTATTACATTTTATTACTAAATAGAGTTGGCTAACTATTAGATTTTCGAAAATCTAACTTTTCTGAGAAAAAATGGTCTGTGAAAAATTTCTTAAAAAATTAATTAAATTTAAGTGAAAAAATTTTATGTCCGCGCTATGGCAAACTCTATTTACAGTAACATTAAAATAGATAGTAGAAAACCTTTTAATAAACAATTTTAGTGAATTTTGACAAGTTTAGTGAAGTTGAAATGGTGCATTATTTTAACAAAAAAAAAATTCAATTAAAATTATTTTGAAAAAAATCACATAAATAAAATTCATTTTTTATTATTTATTATTATTCAATTCAATCGAAGAGACTTTTGTCAATCCCTTGATTAAGGGTCGATTGAATCCATTTATTGATAA
>NTPY01000526.1:946922-957721 GCA_002922825.1 Brachionus calyciflorus | reverse complement strand
AAAAATTGAAGTTTTACTTTATGAGATAAGTAGAATAATCTTTCGAATAGAGACGCTTATTTATTGAATTTCTAAGCTCAGAAACATATTTAAGGAATGTTAGTTTATTGTCAATTGAAACACCGAGTAACTTAAAATTGCTAACTATTTGTACACGATTATTATCAATAATTATTTCATTTGGTATGTCTAAGTTTCGTTTTTTAATTGCGTAATTAAATCATTTTTTATTCGTTTTCATATAAAATCTTGAATAAAAAATCAGGCATAGATGACCTGGATGTTCGTGAGAGTAGCAAACCAAAATTTAATAATTATAAAAGTTGCATCAAATAACAAAAATTAATTCCGGTGATTATTAAAAAAAAAAGTTTTAGAATTTCGCTTTTTTTTAATTGATCTAGAATCAAAATTTTTTAAAACTTATCTTTTAAAAAATGTTAAAAAACAGTCCAAAATTTTTTGACTTTTTTCGAAAAATTTTAATTTTTTTAAAAAATTTAACAACCCTAATTAGAATTTTGTTTTCAATTATGAAATTCGGTAGTATCTAAATCATAGTATTATGGGACGTATCAATTAAAATTTTCCACAGCGTGGCTCTAATAGATCTTAAAAATAGCGATATGCAATAAAAATGTTAATTTAAATAAGAATCGTTCTTTAAGATAAAAAGGTGAAAATTAATAAATTTTTTTTCTAATTCAAAGATGCTCCTGAAGTAAATCTCAAGCTTATTTCAAGTAATAAAATTCTTAGAGAAGAAGATGTAGTTAGTTTGTTATGTGAGACAAAAGCAACACCTCAAATTCAATCCTACAAGTAAGATATTTTACATCAGAATTTTAAAATTTAACTCATAATTTTTAATTCAAGATGGTATATTGGTAAAAATTATATAAAAGGTGTAAAAGAGCAAACACTAAATTTAAAACTACGCCGTGAAATGCATTCAAAAACAATTACATGTGAAGCGTCAAATACAGTCGCATCTGTAAAGGCTTCTCTACAACTAAAAATTTTATGTAATTTTATGACTCCCAAAAAATAAAACCAAGAATTATTATTATAAAAATAATTTATTTTTAGTCAAACCATCATTTAAAAAAGGACCAAAATCATTTATTGTTGTAGACAGAAAAAATTGCAATAAACCTCTTACTTTAGACTGTCAAGTAACTTCTAATCCAAAGTCAAACATAACTTGGTATAGACGAAAATTTGTTAGCGTTCCATCTAAAACAGACTTAAAAAATGGTAAAAAAGTGCCTTATTTATATCTAGTAGGTCTTAGTTCAAGATTATTTACCGACAAAGAGCAATTGTATGAGGATCAATTGATTGGCTATGGTCCTACTTACACAATTTCTTCATTTAATTGTGCTAATTTAATAGATGATGTCAAATCACCAACAAAATTAAAAATAAAAAAAGCTAAAAGAAACTCGGATAATTTGAATGACGTTGATACATTTCGACCAGTTTCTTACTCGACCGAATACTATGATAATTATGATTACTATGATTACGATCGGGAAGATTTCGATAACGATCAATATGACGAGAAACCCTCACAAGAAATGGATCATTTATCGTCTGAATTTAATGATTTTGGTATCTATATATGTGATGCATCGAATAGGATATCAGAAGAAACAGAGACAAGAAGTATTCGTCGATACATTAAAATAAATCCATCAGGACCTCCGATCGGAAAGCTTTTCTCATTTAATCAAAATTACAATGCAGAAGAGCAGCTTAATTTATTGATGAAAACTCAAGAAGTAAATGAAGAAAATTCTTTAATACCAGAACTAGCTGCTTCTATTGGAAGTTCAATTACTTTGACATGTCTAGTTGAACCTTTGCCTTATTTAGATTCCCTAATTTGGATTAAAGATAACGGGAAAATAATACCAAATTCTCGATTGTCTATTTCAGAGCAAATTATTTCAAATTTAACAAATAAAACTGTTCTAAGTAAACAAAATTATAAGATAAAACATGAAAACTTGACTATTCTAAATCAAAAAAGCCTAGACTTTGATAATTATGAAGAGGATCAAGACATCGAAGAGGAAAACTTTAATTTTGAATTAAGTAAATTTAGAAATGAACTAGTTACTAGTAGTAGTGGTATAAAAACAACTGATTTTCAGTCGATTCTTTTTGTACGAAGCACTTTGCATATAAAAAATATTCGCAAACAAGATTTTGGTATTTATAAATGTAAATTTTCAAATTCGTTTGGAAGTAGAGTGTCTATGATTTTACTCAGGGAGAAAAATTTTCTCGACAGACTTAATCTAAGCAATTATTTAGTATTTATTTTGTTTGTTATCACAATTTTTATGTGTTTAATTTTATTTTTAATGTGTTTTTGGTGTTTTGTTTCATCTAATTTAAGAAGAAAATACATATGTTGCTTTTTTGATACGAAATCAAGGCCTAATTTGGTCAAAAATGACCCTAAAATAAACGATTGGTTAAATTCAACAAATAGACAATTGCATTTAATTAAAAATGAGGCTTCTATTAAACAATTAAAAACTTGTTTGAATAAGGATAATACTTATTCGACAACAACTGAGCCATTGTTGATATCCTCGAATTCTCCATTGATTAATGAGTCATCTAAATCGACAAAAACAAGTCAAACATTGACGAGTTCGCCTAGAAATGAATCTATGGGCAATTCTTCTTCACTTGTTGATGAAGAAGATGACGATGCTGTGAAACTTGAAAATAAATTTCCTCGATTTTTAGTTTCTTCGCCTATGAATGGAAAATCTTTAAGTGAGGATCAACCATCTATGTTGTTGATTCGATCTCAAAATTTCAATGCTAAAATATCAAATTGTGAATCGATGGAAAATCGACTAGCAAATACTTTACAGAGACAACACTTGAATAAATTAATTAAAAAAAAAGAAGATAGTCCCTATCGTTTATCAGATTTATTTAATGAATTGTCTCCTATGAATTCTTTTTCTGATAATAATGCAATTTATGGCAATAATAATACAACATTTTCGCCTGTGAGCACTTTAACACAATCACCCTCGAGTAGATTGATTAATAACAATACTAACAATAAAAATTTAACTTTAAATAAATTTCCAAATCCGTTTTCAAATGACAATTTTCCAAATAATTCATTTAATTTGCCTTCATCATCAAATCAATCCTATTTTCATCATTTAAATATTTAGATTATGTTATGGTACATTATTGATTTGTTTAAGTGCACCGGTGGAAAAGAAAACAAACAATTTAATGACAGATTAAATCTCAGGGTTTTTTTAAATTTTATTTTTTTAATAATTCTTTTAGTGTTTTTTATTTGTCAATTTTGTTATATTGAATAAATTTTATTTAAAATTTAATTTCTAATTATTTTCAAAACTGGTTTTTAATAAGATGTCAAAAAAAAGAAATATTTGAGAGAAAACCTTTATCCCATTCTAAAAACGACTTGGAAATTCTTTAATTTTTTAAAGGTACATTAAAAGCAAAAATAATTGAAAATATTTCTTCTAATTTTCAAAAAAAACATGTCTCGATTTTTTTTCTCGACAAAATTTTTTAACATTATTTCATGCTCATTAAAATATATGGTATGATTTAGTCTAATAATTCAGGCATATAAACTCAATTCAGATAGTAAAGGGCATTATTTTATAACATTATCATTTGTTAGTTTTTTGTGCTGCATCTAATGAAATTTACCAAAAAAAATATTTATGTAATTTATCATTTTTGCTCTATCTTATTTATAAAAATTTGCTGTTTACCATTTAAAGAATCCTCGACGCTTTTCGAGTCACGACTTTTTCTAAATACTTAAGGTCTTGAAAATGCAAAAGTTTTTACTATCTTCAGATAAGGTTTTCAACAATAAAATCGTAATCTACACATATGAAAATCTAGGAATGCCTATTTATTGGGTGGGTAATTTTTTTTTAACTATGCGGTTTAAAGTTTCTGAAATTTTGAAAAGTATGTATTATTCCAAATGGTTTATTCTTTTGTGTTCTATAACAACTTTACCTACAAGTTTGAAATTTCATTAAAAAAGTGCGATGTTTCAAAATATTTCAAATATTTTGAAACTTTTTAAAAAAATATTTGAATGTTTTTTTTTTAATGAAGGTGAATCAAAACAAAAAATCTTGATCTAAATAGCCAAAAGAATTTACTCATCTCAACCAAGTAGCGTATTTTGTTATAGTAATTTTCTAAATATTCAGAATAATCTGAAGGTCTATGTTTCAGCAACTTTTAAATTCAAAGGATCTTTTAATTTATTTTTATTTTTTTAAGGGTGTTTATCTCATTCTTAATTTTGATTGGGGATTTTATCAGAAAAAATTTTCCTTGTCTAAACTAAAGAGCGTATTTAGTTATAGTGATTTATCAAATATTTAAAAAAAAAATTAAATTATTTGGAAAATTTACTATAACTAAATACGCTACTTAGATCAAGCATATTTAGTTTTGATACATCTTCATTGCAAAAAAAACACTCAAATATTTTTTTCAAAAAAATATTTTGAAACATCGCTCTTTTCTAATGAAATTTCAAACTTTTAGGTAAAACTGTTATAGAACACAAAAGAATAAACCAAATTTTATATAAAATATATTAAAATTACACATTTTCTAAAAGGTCATAAAAATCTGTACTAGAAAATTAGATCTTTTTGTCGAATACAAAAATTTAAACCGGAAAAATCGGTAAAAATAAAAAAAAACGTTTTTTTTGTATTTTTGTATCTAGTCAGAGGGAATTCCGATGATCCGATCCATATTCAACATATATTTTCTGAAACTGGAACAAAATCTTGAACAAACTGTACGTTTTTGTTATGCCAACAAAAATTAATTATTACTAAAACCTAAATTGATTAGGATGTTTATAATTGAGTACCAAAGATCGATTGAATAATTTTATAAATTAAGAACTAGAACACTTACTGAAGTTTTATGTAATCTTTTATTATTATTTGAATTTAATATTTAGGATTTAAATAACTTTGCATGAGAGAATTACATAGAAAATTTATCAATCCTTGTTTTTCAAAAAAATATTCTAAATTTTTTTGATGCACTCGATTCAGGAAAACAGAAAATCTGTCTTTTGGTTTAATTTGATGATGAAATTTAAACTTTAACGACATAGAAAAAACAGAATAGTGAAGACTTTCGTCTTCCGTGAATGTAAAGAATTACAGCAAAAAGACTTTTCGCATGATATTGATGACGCTCGCAAAAAAAAATTTATTAATTTTTTTAAGTAACTTAATTACATCAATATTATTAAGGAAGTGCTGATTAATTTAGTAAAAGTTAAACATGAGACATTAATACAATTTACGTATAGTGTAGCATTTTTCCAGTAGGAGGCTTTAAGCTTAATTTTATCGATTTTTTGCATGAAAAAATTAATTTAATTTTTGAAAAAAAAAATAAAATTTATTTTTGTTATTTTTAAAATTATTAAAAGGTGTAATAATAAATCACTAGGGATATTTTTAATAGTTAGGTCCCATTTCAGTTTTTATTATTATTATGAATTTGCCTCGATAAATTTCATTATTAATTGTATAAAAAATTATTGACGCAAATAATTTTTCTATAATAAGACTCAACTCATTTAACTAATTAATATTTAAAAAAAAATTAATCTCTTAATCCTATGACTCGAATTTCATCAAATATTTTTTTTATCAAAAAATCAAATTACAGAAAAGTTCAAAACTAAGAAAGTTAATTTTTTTTAATAATTTATTAGTTTATATCTAAAAAATTTTATTAAATGGCATTGGAAGATAAGCTCAAAATGTTCCATTAGAGAAAAGTAACATACATTTTTCCTAAAGTTCTTTTTTTTGCTTAAATTTTTGAATTTTTTATTAAGCGAGAGTCAGTTAACAAAGTGAAAATTAAATCTTGAAAATTTTTCATAAATCTTATGAAAAAAAGTATAAGTTTGTTCTTTAAAACATCAAGCTTGTAAAGTCTCCAAAAAAATAAAAATTTTTATTTTGCTCAAAAAATTATTTAAATGCGTACTTGAATAACTCTGGTTAAAAATTTTAAAAAAGAGGCTGGCCCTAAAAACAAGTCCCATTGCAAGCATTTGCGTAATATAAGAGCAAATTGAATCTTGAGCAAAATTTACACTTTGCCCTAACAATTGAATATATATTAAAATAAAACATGATATTTCAGGCTAAGCATCTTTTGTTCTAATAAATAAATTTTTATAATATCTAATAAAACCAAAAGGGTGAAAACGCGTATCACGTCCTTTTAATGAAACAAATACTCAGTGTACCATAGTGTTCCAAACGAAAGTAAAACTTTTTGATATTTTTATACCAATTTCTTTTGACCTTTTCTTTCATAAACTCATATCGAAATTATAACATTTTTTATTGGAAATTATTTCAAAATAAAAACATCTATTTGCTTTTAGTGAAATACATAGGAAAGTCAAGATTTGAATTCTTCGTGAAAAATCATCTTCAGATGATAATTTAACGTAAAATAAATTTTTTAAAAATTTACTATTTTTATCAGAAATTACGAATTTTATCTCATGTTTATTCATGTTCGATTTAAATTAGAATTTGCGGGTGTTTAGAGGACTAGTTCGATACTAATTCTAGAATTTTAAACTATTAAAAAAAAATAAATTTTTTAAGAGAATTAAAAAAGTCATTTATCAAAGATTTTAGAAATAAAAATTTAATGTATACGACACTTAGCCGTATACAAACATTATAAATAAAGATATCACAGGAATGAACCGCTTTAAAGAGCGCTTACGACCAATTTAACCGAAAATATTTTAGGACGCAATTTGATAAAATGGTAAACCTAAAATTGGGCATGTTAAAGTTTTTTGATTTTTAGTTTTTTTTTTTGACCGAAAAAATCACTCTGCAAAGCTTTTAAAGCTACTTTTGACGATAAAAAATATTATTGCCTACTGCAACAAAATTTGCTGCACCTATTGGCCAAGTCTGCAAAAATTTGTGCAATTTTAATTGCGTATTTAATTTATAGGCTCTTTTAGAAAGTGCGCATATTTGCAGCTAATTAAAAGATTTTTGCAATTAAAATTTTTTTTCTGCAAATTTGCACATCATTAAAAAAAGCTAAATTAAATACGCAATTAAAATTGCACAAATTTTCGCAAACTTGGCCACTAGGTGCAGCAAATTTTGTTGCAGTAGGCAATAATTTCTTTTATCGCCAAAAGTAGCTTTAAAAGCTTTGCAGAGTGATTTTTTCGGTCAAAAAAAAACAAAAAAAACAAAAAATCAAAAAACTTTAACATGCCCTAAAATTGATTCATTAGATTTTTAAAATTTAATTGATTTATTCTCTTGTTAAAGCATTTTGAGGTTCCATAAGTAAATACTTTAAAAATTCATAGGGTACTATCATTCAAAAGCTTAAAAATGCAAGTGTATAGCTTCAAAAATTTATTTCTTTAAAAAACGTTTTTTGAACACATGGAGGCGAGGCCATAAGTAAAAAAAATGAATAAAACCAAATTAATTAAATAAATTTGTCGAGTTTTTATCTGAATGAGTGAAAAAGGCAAAATAAATTTTCTAATTCTTAGGAGGTGTTTTCAAGGATTTTACGTAATATTTACTGAAAAATGTTAATGTGGGCTCTTTGTAAATGAAGATTAACTATAAAGAGTTCTTAAAATTGAATTTTTAGGAGAAGAACAAAAAACAAGAAATTAAAAAGATAACAAGTTAAGGCAATTGCATAATTATATTTTAGTTTAAGGATTTTTGAGTGATAGAAAAATGTTTTGAATTAAGAAAAATAAATTTTTTTCTTTATTTTTCTTTTTAAAATTTGTTTATGTTTCAAATTTTTCTTTCTTTAAAACTTTATCTCTTTGAGTGCGTGTAAAAAAAAACCAAAAACGAATCCTATTTTCAGAGATCTAATTGTTGATGCTTTATTTTATTTGGTGTTTATTTGTTCTTGAAAATTATTAACCGAAAGACCTAGTTTTGAAAATAATTGATATTAAAAAAATTAGAACAGATAAATCAATATGATATTTTGAATGTTTGTTGGTCTAAAATCGAATATTTCAAATTAATTTAGCTCAGCTGCAATTTTTTTTCTTCGTTTCTTGATTTCAACTTATTCGAAATCAGGTTAAGTTCCAATTTTTCGAAAGATAAACATGTTTGCCCTTAAATACTAGAACTAAAAAAAGATAATAATCATTTTCTTTATGAGATTTCAACAAAAATGTGCGGACTATAAATTGAAATGGATTTTTTTCAAAATTTCAAGCATTCAATTTGTTGAAGGATTTTTCTCTAATTTCGCTTTTCTAATAAAATAAAATAACAGGGTCTTATATTTTACATGTCTTTAATAATTTATCTCTCTTCTAGTAATTTAAGATTTATTTATTAGAATCAACTCAAAATATTTCTAAGATACTTCTTTTAAGATGCTGGAAAAAAATAAATGTATAAAAATCGGTTGAGACTAACAGGAAGATTATATTTTCAATTTTTATTTTTTAGAACAATAAATTTCATACATTTTTGAAATTTATCTAAAAAAAATTCATTTTTTCTTATCTAAAAATTTTTTTGAAATGCTTTTTATTTTGATAAAAATCAAAGAAAAAACATTTCCATGTAAAAATAAGAATTCTCTTAAGCTTATCTTTATTTTAAATTTAAAGAAATAATTTTTTCTTAATTATTTCAAACAGAAAAAAGCCTCTTTTAATAGCAAAGCAAGCTTTATGATTAAACTGTGTAATCAAAATCTGAAGCATGCTTAGATTGCTTAGACGCATGACTTGCGCATTAACATCAACAAGCTTTAAAATAATGTTTCTATCTTTCTATCGCACATTTTAGGAGTCTTGCTTAAGTAAAAACAAGCCTTTTCTTAATCGTTTGAACTTTTAGCTTTAATTTATATATATTACAATTCCGGAAACAATTTCGAACCCATAATTAAGAGTCATAATAATTCGGTACATGTACTTTTAAAAGTCTTAAAAAATTTACTTAAAATTAATTAATCTTTGATTATTTAGACTATTTTGGTCTCTTATTTTGGAGAAAAAAAAGCATACAAAAACGGCTTATTTAGAAAAATTTAGTTTTTTGATTTTTTTTGTTTTTTTTTTGTTTTGGTCTAAATAATGCTTATTAGTTTTATGAATCTGAAGCATTGTATCCACTTTATATACTTTGTACTCATTACAAATGTACTCACTTACAATTTGAATACAGATAATAAAAAATATTTCAATGAAGAATATGAGAGACTAAAACAACAAGCTATAATCGATGCATTCAAGTTGAAATTATTGAAATTGCTCGATGTTGACACAGTTCCACCAAGTGCTTTTACGAGCAATATGACAAATCCAGTACCAGAGCCAATACTGACCAATTATGAAGATTTAATTAAATCCCAAACTATACCAAGTAGTAAAAAACGAAACATAATAAGTCGCAAGTCGAGAAATAAAGAAATTAAACAAAATGTTGTAGTTGAAGAACATGAATTAAACGAGGAAGAAGAAATGATCAAGCTAAATGGGTCATTAGTTCAAAGAGTCACTTTATTACCCTCAAAGCTAGATGATAGTTATGATTGGTGTAATGAATTATTTGTTGAATCAAAACGACAAAGCCATCATCATCACAAAAAGAACCCTTTTTTAACTTTAAATTGTATTCTTTTTGATTTAAATAAGCAAAAAGAATTTGTTCAAAATAGTATAAAAAGTGCTGATTTGTATCTAAAAATAAATTTTAATAAAAATTTAAATTATGATTTGGCAAGTCATATTTATTTGGAAGTAAATGGTAATTTGATAAAGAGAATAAATTTGATCAAAATAGAACCTGATGAATATGACGATAAATACGATTCATCGGATCGCGATTCAGTATTCGACTCAGCAGACATTACTAAAAAAATAAAAGAGGTCTTAAGTGAAAATAAAGAAAATGTTTTGAGAGTGAAGATTTTACTTAAAAATGATTATTTAGATACTGATGTAACAGAATTGAGAGGAATGTTTGCCGATTTAGAAGATAATATAGCCTTACATGTAAAATTTGGAGGCTTAAAAATATCAACTAATAAAATTTCAAAACGAAGCATTAGTCATAATAAAAAACAAAACAACTCTAAAAATAATAATGTTTTTAAAGATTGTAGTGAATTGAGAAAATCTGGTTTTAAGTCGACGAATTATTCATGCTGTCGAGAGACATTAATGATATCAATGGATCAAATCGGCTGGAGCCATTTTATTCTTTCTCCTAAAGTGATTGAATATAAATATTGTCGCGGTGGATGTTTATGTAAGTTTTTTTTTAATAAAAAAAAATTGATACTAAATTGTAATTTGATTTTTTTTAATTTAGCTGGGGCAGCTCAAGTATTTAGTAACACTAATATAGTTTATAAAGTTTTTGAAATAAATCATTCATTTGAATCAGCACATTGCTGTAATATCCATGATTATGAAGATGAAATCACAATTACATACGGTTCGCCTCCAAATTATTTGACCAAAATGGTTTCACTCAATGCCAAATCGTGTCTTTGCTCATAGTGAATTATTGTTTTGACGTTCTCATTTATGTTGTTATTTATGTTGTTTAATATTAATGTATTTTTACTTTATGTGAATTTAAAATGTGTGTATTTTTTAATTTAATGTAATAAACCGGAGTAAATCTTAAACTTTTTTTTTTGATTAAAATATT
>NTPY01000526.1:927666-943138 GCA_002922825.1 Brachionus calyciflorus | reverse complement strand
ATAAAGATCATTTGAAGTAAGTTCAGAGTTGAAACCAGAATATACTTTTCATTTTGAAATTAAAATTTCAAAATTAATTTTACAAAATAAAAAAGTACGAATAAAAAATTTCTTAATTTCGTGAAAATTTTTGTTAAAACTTGATAGTAAAAATAAGTTTTACATTATACAGCAAATAGTATTAATCATGGAATATTAGAAAAAAATAGCTAAATCTATTTTCTTTTAAAACTAGACTTTTTTAGCTATCTATATTTAAGTTAAGACACGTTCACGTTAGAACTAATTTCGGTTTAAAAGTATTTTTAGTGTTATTAGATCAAAATATCTCACTAAGCCTATTAATATTATTGAAAATACTTATTTTCTAAAACTTAAATTTGGTTCTGTTTTTTCATTTCTTTTTTTTAGTTTCGAATAAATTTTATCGAAAAAAACTTGAAAATTTTTTAAAATTTATTTTTCATTTCGTTTATTTTCATTCGAAATAAATATTTGAAATTTCAAATTTTAATGAAACATATTCATGTTAATTTTGAAATTTTTTTTTAAGCTCTGAAATCAAAAATTACGAAAAATTTCGAAAAAAAATTTCATTTTTAACAACCCTAGAATTAACCTCCAAATTTGGAGAAGCAAATATAAAATTAAAGCAAATTAAATTAAAGTAGCGTTTCAAAGGCCACAAGCTGGGTTAGTTAGGTGTTTTACTCAATATAACACCAGGAGATAATTTAGGAACTCATTTGAATTTTTTTGACTTGCACAAGATTTGTACTCTCGACCTTCTGCTTGGACGCCCATGACGGTACCAACTGAGCTATCTCCCCCCTATATATATAATAAAGTTGTAAACTAAATTATCTCAAAAAAAATTATTTATTTCACATGAACCTTTTGCAGTTGACGAAATTTTTGACATCAATCTTAGCAAGATAAGTTTTTCGTCAGATGAATCCAGTCCAATCATGATAGAATGTAAACCAAACCAATTCAGAACCATAAAGAAACAAATGATTTCGGCTTATTTTTTATAACTTTTTCTTAACTGTTGAAAACTTCCAATGAACCAGCTTTTTTGACAGAGCATTATGAATAATTATTCTAAAAAATAAAGTTGCTTTAAAAAAATCTTTTGTTGTTAATTTTAATATTTTCTTTGGTTATGTCTAAAAGCAACACTCTTAATTTTTTGCAAAAACAACACCCTCTATAAACCAGTCAAAAAATAGCAAGTATTTTTGTTTCAAAGAGTATTTTTATAAGACTGAATGTTTGGTGATAAAAAAAGGAAAATTGGTGGTAAAAAGAAATTTAAGCCTTTGATAAATATTTTTTAAAAACATCTTTAGAAACTCAGTGAACCCCTATATAACTCTCACAAACACCCTTCATTTTTGGATTAAGAATACTTTAAACTGTATTTTAGAAAGTATTACAAAATTTAAATTTAGAAAAAATGCAAAAAAACAATTTTTTTAAAGAAAACACAATACCCTCTCAAAAACCAAAGATTTTTCGGCAAGAAATTTTCAAATAAATTATCTAGCCTAATTTTGGTCAAGGAAGATGCATCTGAATTCAGAATTTGGATGCGATCATTATTTTTTAAAAAATTGTCATGAATGTGAAAATAATCTTTTTTAGAAAATCAAACATATCGAGCGAAAACTTAATTAAAATTTTAAAAATTACTAGATAATAAGAAAGAATTTGTACTCGGAATTTGACAAGGATGGATATTTAAATCAAAATTTTATGAAAAATATATAAGTTTGTTTCGTTAGAATGATCAAATTAATTTTAAAAACTAATATAAAATTTGCTGATTTTTACTCAATAATTTTTTAAAAAATATTTTTAGGAGAAAATCTAAACCGTAATTAAAAAGTAAACTTTTCTTATTTTTTTATTATTTTGTTTAATGGCTTTTTAAATGAAATCGAAAAATACTTATCAACTTAAGAAGTGTACTTTGGTCTTTAATGAAATAATCATTTCAAATAAAAGCTTTTATTTGGAACCTTAACTTTCACGATAAATTGTAGGTTATTTAATATCTCAGGTTATTAACTCTGATGTATTAATTTCAAATAAAATATTTTAAAATTAAAACATTAGCTGAGTTTAACAAAAATAAATCCAAAAATAATTTTATATTTTATTGTTTGAAAAAATAAAAGTTGACAAAATGGAGGTAAATTTGCATTAAGTTTACAAAATCGAAAGTACACAAAATAGGGGTTTAAAAAATCGAGGTCTGACTTTATTTCTAAAAATAAAAAAAAAAATCAAAAACAGATCATTTCAATTGATCCAGATGGTTAAGATTATTTTTTTTTGTCTAACCGTTTTGCTAATCGTTAAAAGGTTAAGGTTAACCGAAAAAAACGGTAAACTTAACTTTTTTAGTCGGTTAACCAAGGTTAAAAAATCGGATAAAAAGCAACATTAAAGATAATCGGCCGAACATTAGCGCAACATAAAATTACTAATGTTTATCTAATGTAACTAAATATTGGACGATTTTAGGTGAAAATTTATTGATTCAACATTTGAGTCACACTAATTCAAGATTTAAAATAAAATAACCAATAAAATTAAGGTCGAAAGTAGATTGAACTTTTATGTTATTTTTTATAAATTTTTAAAAAAAATTTCTTTTAAGAATTATTTGATTGAGTAGAAAATTTTACAGTTGAAAAAATTCCAGTGGAAAATTATACAAAAGAAAATTTTACATTTAGAAAAAAATACAGTGGAAAAAATTCGAAAGTATAAATTTATACAGTATAAAATTTTACAGTGGAATATCATCCACTGATAATTTAATTCCAAAAAGATTTATTTTCATTTATTAAGATAAATTATGATTATATTAAAAAATAACTTTTAAATTACTCATCTAAAAAATTGACTTGAATCCAAAATAAATGACTTAGATTATTTATAAGATTTATAAGATTATTTATAGCATTTCTTTTTTAGATGTTTGAATTTAGGACGCCACCATTTATAAAAGGGAAAAGACTTTGACGTAAAACCAATTATGAAATTTTTATACCTATAACATATTTACAATGTCTAAATTGTTAATGTTATCCGAATCACTAAAGGAGGATCGAATCACTGTGGTTTATTTTCAATATCTTATGGTTACTATCTTTCATTACCAAGATAACATGAAAAAGTGTTTCTAATATTCTAGTAAAAATTTCAGAATTCCAATCTGTAATTGCTATTGACCAAAAACGCTATTTGTTTTAATGTCTTAATTCTCATTCTTAATTGTCTAGTATTTATTTTACTAAGATTTTTTTAAAATTATAATAATTAGTATAAAAAATTCTTAAAAAAGAATATATTATTGAATAAAAGATATCATTGGCTAACTAATTTTTAAATTAAAGTTGTTTAATTTTCCACTAGAAATTTTTCAAACAGTAAAATTTTCAACTGTAAAATTGTAAAAGTGTAAAATTTTCCACTCGATAAAAATCAATTGTATAATTTTCCACTGTAAAATTTTCGACTGGAATATTTTCTACAAGAGCAATTATTTTCAAACACAATTTTTTTGTGTTAAAGTTTTTTTCTTTTAAATATAATTTTTTGTGCTGAGAAGAAATCAAATTGTGTTGAATGTTTTTTCATTGTGCTAATCAGAAATCGATTGTGCTGAAATAATATTCCCTTAAAAAAAATTAAAAAAAACTATATGTTTTTTTATCAGAAAAATAAAAATTACATACATATAATCGCAAAGATCATACGTTTCAAATTTGAAATATCATAATTTTTTCTATTATTTTTATTTTAATTTATTTTTTCAAATTTCTTTGTTTTTTTCTAATAATTCCTTTTAGATAAATTAACAGCTTGATAATGGTAACTTCGTTTTACCAAAACGTGAAGAATTGTTATCAAAGTTTTTCCCTAATAATGTATTTTTCAATTTAATTTTTATGATTAATTCTAATCGTTTATAATATTGAATTTATTATTTGACATGATATTTTATTAATAAATTAAGGAAAACTTAATCGTTAAGACTTGACTTTTACGTTTATCAAGGGCCTTGAAAATTTACGTCATAGCTGTGTTGTATTAAAAACCACAAAATTAAAAATTTTTTTAATTGAATCTAATGAGAGAATTTTCTGGCTCTGTTAAACGATGGGTATACGAGAAAAAACTTTTAAAAAATAACTTTTTAAGTACAGTTCAATTTAAAACTAACTTGTACGTTTCTTTTACTTTCCTCTTCCTCGACTCTTCTCTCCTTCTCTTTCATTTCTCAGGAAAGGAAAGGTTTCAAAAAAATGCGTTAAAAAATAATAGTGTTTATTGAATATTTTATTCAGAGGAAGAGGAAAGGAAGAGTTACAAGTTTATTTTATTTTGTACTGTAATTAGCTCAAAACAATAATAACTGTAATCAGTGATTGATTATTTTACTAAATTCGTTATGCTTCGGCTAACATTTAGCTTTAAAATATTCAAATTCAGATAAATCTGTTTTATTTTAACTTAATTTTATTTGCAAAATCTTTTTCGAAATTGTCTATTAATTGAATAATTTTTTTTATTCGAAAAAGGCATGTCTTTTGCCTCAAATACAAGATCCGCTCTTCTTTTTGTGGGGGTTTCTATTTTAGGTAAAACGGTAGTAATTGAATAATTTTTTATAAATTCACTAAAAAAAAAAGTTTGTTGTCTAAAATCTAAGTTTCGCTTTTTTTTTCTTCTATTTTATGTATTACGATAATTGTGAAAAAACACTTCTTATATTTGCAAATCAGATTTTGAATTTTGTTTTGTATTTTTTAAAGTATTTAAAATCGAATTCAATAATTAGACCTTATACAGATCATTTACATAAAAATTCTTTTGATCGTTACAAATGGCAATTAAATTTTTGTTAATTTTCAATTAAAATTTTAATTATAATATTTAAGTTTTCAGATCGTTGGTTACAAATATTAGCAATTTTTAAAATTTGCAATTTTCAGCATCAAACTTTCTTTTATTCGGAATCTGATTGAATATTGTGGGTTGAAAATTTCGACTTGGTTTGATCTTCGTTTTTAATTGATAAATATTCTAGTTTCGGCAGATTGTAAAAAAAAAATTTAGATAAGAATTTTAGTTTCCCAAAAGTCAGATCAATATATTTTAGCTCTTTTAAATTGTTAAAAACTTTAAATAAACCTAGAGTTAAAGAAACAAATCGAAGCAGATCCGAAAAATATTCGACTCAAAAAAATCAGTTTGCAGCCATTGAAGATTGGGATTTTTAAAAATTTTAATATTTCGAAGCAATTATGTTGAACGATGAATGTCTTTAACTGATCATTAGTTCATTAAAATTGAGAAACAAGTTGAATGGAATGCGATCCAATACATTTGAATTCAACATATAGCAACCAACAACAAACGAATTCGTATCAATTATTTTTTTAAAGATATTAAAGGTCGATTTAATTTCGATTTAATTTGTTCTGATTTGCTTGAATTAATATCTACAGTCCTTCTTCCGTATAACAAACTCCCATATAACGAAATACTTCTTAGTTGTTCGAAATCCTTCCAAATAGCATAATGTAGTTGTACATTTTATGGAGTTAATTTATCAGATTGGTTCAACATAAAAAAAAGGAATTTCTATAAGATTAATTTTTTTTTTATTTTTGCCATTCATGAACCAGTGCTTTGACAAACTCAGAATTTCCAAAGACTTATCATTGACAAAAATGATATTTAGCTTGCAAGATGAATGATTGTCATAAAGCATAACCGTTTTTTTGGTAAGTGTGAAAGGAAATTCATTCGTTTTCTAGCTCAGAAAACTCTGTAGGTTCAAAGGTATTTTTGCTTGCTCTCCTTTTATAGAGTATTTGGTAACCTAGAAAATTCGCTGAAATCTCAATTTCGGTCATTTCTTCGGATAAAAAGTAAGATTGAGTTGTATTATAATATTGTTTTTTGCTTTTGAATGGATTGTTTAATGGATTTGTTAATTTCGAATAGCCATCTTGGCTTGAACTCTCTTGAATCAGACAATTTATCATGAAAATGGCCTCAAGTAGTTTGTATTTTTTCAATATATATAACTTTGATAGGAGCATTACATTTTTGCCTATTTTTGCGACCTTTCTTTTATTTTGTTTTTCCACCATCAAATCTCGATATCATTTAATAGACTACTAAAATGAGATTACACGTGAAAACCTGATTCGTAAGCATAAGATGAAATTTAATGGCTGATGGGATTTTAACATAAAAGAGTTGTATGATGAGTACAAAATATCAAAAATAAGATAAAGAGAATATCTAACTACGATAAATAAGATAATGTATAAGAATGCAGAGAAAACATTCAGAAAAAAATAAGATGAAAAAAAACAACGCTTTGAAATTAAACAGTTAAATAAGCTAAATAGAATTTATAAAACAAACAAAAAGGGCTTTCATAAATTAAGTTAAGTTTATTATGAATTATATTATATTTTTTTATTAAAAAAAAATTACATGTAATTTTTATTTTAATGTGTATAGTCTATTGACGATTTACGTCAAGAATTTTTCTAAAAAAGTCCGGTTATTCTTTGTGCGCACTCACACGTCTGCTTAATTAGCTCGTCACGCGAACGCTCGTTCCTCGCAAATTAATTGCTTAATTAGTAATTGACAATAAAACGTATACAATTACTAATTGTAAACGTTTTATTATTTGTTCCTTTTTAAAAGCAAAATTAAAGAACTAAAAAAACGATTACTTATAGTATAAAGAAAGAAATCAAGCAATTAAATTTTTTTTGAATTTTTAATGTTATTCAATTTTAATTTTTTAGCCTTTACTGTATCAAGAAATTGAATTTTTTTTAGTGAAAAAGAACTTTTGGAACCAAAAAAATATTATAAAAAATTTCCCATTCAAATATAATGGAACCTTTGTATAACGAACCTCTTTATAACGAACACGTTTTTTTGGAACGGAGCGATTCGTTATAACGAGGTTCGACTGTAGAAAAGACGATTTAATAAATATAATTAAAAAATTAGAATGTAATAAAGCTGCTGGTGTTAGTAAAATAACAAATGAAATGTTCAAATATGGGATAAGCGAAAAATTGATTGATATTTTGAAATTTATATTTGAAATAATTATAAACTATAACGTAATGCCAAAAGATTTTAATGTTGGTTAATCTCTTAGTAAAAGACAACAAGAAAGATACAAATGACATAAATAATTTAATACCACTTACTATATCTGATACATTGGCAATATTATTTGAGAAAATTATTTTAAGCGATATAAGTAAGGACTATTTCAACTCAAAAAATCAATATGGATTTAGGTCGAAATCGTCTTGTGGTCACGCAGTATTTGTATTAAAAGAGTTGATACTTTTTAATAAAAGAAAAAACAAAAAAACATATGCATGTGCTATCGACGCCAGTAAGGCGTTTGATAAGGTGAACCGAACAAACTTGTGGGGGAAAATGGTCAGTAATATGAAACCTTGTATAATGAGAGCACTAATTAACTATTATAGAAACTCACAAATAATTGTATTTGTTAATTTTCAAATTCAATGAAAATAACCAGAGGAGTAAAACAAGGTGGACCACTGAGTCCCTTTCTATTCCGCGTCTATAAAGATGAACTAAGTGGTAGATTAGATAAAGATGAAGCAGGTATCATAGTTGGCAACATGAAAATTAATAATTTACTTCATGCTGACGATTTAATCTTAATTTGTATTAAGTTTAATCCAAATAAAACGAATTACATAATATTTTTTGATAAACAATTATCAAATCAAAAAGAGTTCATTATTGATATACAGCCAGTATTTCAAGGTGAAGTTGTTAAAAGAGTAGAAGCAATAAAATATTTAGGTGTATGGCTAGATGAACAAATCAACTTTAGAATCCAACAAAAAAAAAAGAAAGAGATTATTTACATACAGCTACCAACAAATGAAGAAATGTGGTATCATGTGTGATTTAATAAGTACCGAAATTAAACTATGCTACTACAAAACATATATACGACCATGTCTCTATTATGGACCCGATAATCTCGACATTAACGAAACACAAATAAAATCACTACAAATTTTATAATCAACATTAATTAAAGGAATGTTTCTTATTAACAAAATGAGAAGAAGTACCCCATTGTTTAGAGCATGTAATATTTACACAGTAAAAGATAACAAAAATAGAACCAAAGTACTGTTTAGTGATCGACTCCTACAATTGAATCCTACAAAGAACCTAATCATTGAGCTTGATAAAAATGACCAGCAAATTTATGATGACAAGAAAAGCTTATTTTATGATCTAACCAAAATAACCGAAAAAAAGGAGCTAAATTTTTGTTTATTAGTTAAGGAAGGAAAAAAAGTGATACATTCTATGGAAAGTGAAAAATTTAAATGTATGAAAAATGAAAAAATCAATCATGTTAAAGAAATCTTATCATTGAAAGGAGGCTAAAACTCAATGAAGTGCTAAAAATTGAAATAATCATGAAAAGTCAAAATTAAAAGAAACTAAAATTAGGTTAAATAGCTAATTGTATATAACTTTTTCTTTTTTTTTTAAATTTTGATAGTATTTTTATCATTTTATATTGTTATCGTTTTTCTATATTTCTCATTAAAAACGGTATTAAAAAAAAAAAAAAATGAATTCAACTCAGCGATGGCAGTCCGTGATTGACTGACCAAATCAATAATCGCCTTAGTTGCGGCCAATTTTTTTATAAATAAATAAAATGGGAAACTAAATTATATACATTTACATAAGTATGAATTGAAAAGTTTTTATTAAAATAAATTCGAAGATGCATAAAATTGGAGTACATGAAATCTTTACACTGTATTTAACTCTTTAAATACCAATGTGTCAAAATAGCAACACAAAAAAAAACACATGTATTTATTTTATTATGATGAAGTAAATATATGATTGCTGAGCTAAAGATTTCTTGTCTGAGGAATTAATCCTAATTCGATCATGAGCAAAGATGGAAAGATCGCCCTTCCTTTAAAAAAAAGGTAAGATTATGGCTAAAAAATCAAATTTATTGTAAATTAATTTTGTATTGCCTAAGTCTAATAATATATTAAATACATTTATTTATTTATTTATTTGTGAAGCCGATCGAAATAAATTTCTTTCGGAAAATAAAGTTAAGATTCATTTTTGTACTATATTAAAAATTTCTAAACAAATAAAAAAGTAATTAAGGAAAATAATTTAATAAACTGGTAAATAATTCGACATTATAGATGAGAATTCGAAATGAACTTGTCTTTTAGGCTTTGGATTGACATCTAGAATTTTAAAAACACCTAAACCATTAAAAGGTATCTTTATATTCGAATCTGTTCTCACAAAATGATCCAATGCATTAAATGCTTCATTCAAAACATTCTCGACAACATCTCTTGAATATTTTCTTTTGGTTAATTCACTAATTGCAGCATAATTTATTTTATGAACTGGAATAGTCGAATTACCGTGCTCTTTTTCAAATTCCAATGAATGTATTTGAGCGAATTTATCACTTAATAGAAAAAATGGTTTTAATTTTAAAATTTCTTTTCTATTTCCGATTGGCAGTCGTTGTTCAACAATAGTAAAAGTTCCAAAACCTGGTATTAGTACACCATGTTTTTTACTCATTTCGTCCCGAATCGTATAAGCCAATGCATCCCATATAATCAACACATCTTTTTCAGTGATTGATAATTGTTTAAATTTACTATTTGATTCAGCACTGCTACGTCGAGCTATTTCTTCCATTTTGTCGAAAAAAAAATAATTTTTTTTTCCAATAAAAATTTAAATGAAATCAAGTTGTTCGCTTTCTAAAAAAATTTATTTTTTCGGTTGCTAATGTAAAATTATGAGATGAATTTTAGTAATTTTTTTTTTACTGCTGAAAAATCAAATAAGCCTATTAAAAATTTCTTCGGGTGATAATTTTTGGTATTTTTTTTAAATGGAGAAAAATTTTAAAGCGAATTTTTTTTTCTATTACTTTTTAAAAGCCAGAATTAACGAAATTAGCTCATAGAATAAATTCTGAACATTTTTTAATCGCTAATAAAATACGAAAATAAAAACGTCATTTAAAATTACTGAAAAACTTTTGGAGAAATATGGTTTCATTTATAGGTGATTCAGTATCGAATATTTCACTCTGTCAAAATAGAAAGTTTTACCTTATTGAGTTTCAAAAATCTAGCTGAATTTTAAGTTTACACCAATTAAAAATCTAATGTTTTCGGTTCTTTTGTATGAAGAAAAAAAGGAGGTTTCCACCTTTGTAAACGAGGAAAAATGGTGATAAAGAGTCGATTATTTGATTCATAAACCGAAAGTCACATGATATCAGAAGTTGTTTAAAAATCAAATTCTTACTAAATTAAATTACGAAAAATTGGTTGAAATTCAGACTTTATGCATTGTTTATATCATCAACTAAATGAATTTTGATAAAACCATTTTAAGTTTTATACATTTGAATTAGATCGATAGTAAAACTTATGATTTTTTAACTTTTTTTTAAAAAAAACTTTAGGAAGTGTTAGTTGAAAAAGATTTCATTAGATGATCTATTTAAAAAAACGAAAAAGCATTAAGGTGCTTAAAAGTAGCCTTAAGGTTGAAAAAAAAAATTTAGACAGTTGAATAATACCTTTAGGGTCAATATTATTAAAAAAAATAAAAAAATTTTAATTCTGAAAATTCAAAAAAAAATTAGAAAAAAATCGATTCTTTTTTTTTGAAAATAAATTCATAATAATTTCCCATTTTTTTCATTTATTTTTACTAAAATTTTACGTAAAAAATTTAAATTTAATTTTCAAAAAATTAGAAAAACTTCTGAAAATTTCCTAAATGGGAGGAGGACTAAATGAGAAAAGAAGCCGTTACCTTTGTCATTACTGCTATCATTGAGTTTTTCTTTCTCCCTCAAAAATGAATTAAAAGACTGATATAGGAAGTTTTATAAAAATCACAGATTTCCTTTATTAATATTTTAGAAAAATTTCAAAAAATTTAATTTTCTATTTCTATATATTTTGATTCTACATTTTTTTGTTACAGGTAAATTCGATGTTTTTTTTTCTACATTTTGTCTTTCTATACACTGCCTCCTAAATATCACTTTTACAATTATTTATTTATTTATTCGAGTAAAGACCGCTTGCCGGTCAAAAATAAAAAAAAAGAAGAATAAAGAAATTGAGTACGAATTAAACTTGTTGATTATTAAGTACAAAATGCTTTCTAATAAAATATATATACAACTAATATTTACAATTTTTACAATTAATTATTTACGGACTATCAAGAAGGTCAAATAGTTTATTTGGTATTTCTTCTCTTTTTTTGACATGCAGTACATTTTTCACGTCTCTTGATTTTACACTTTCACGTTTCTTTGATTCCCATTTAACTTCAAGAACATATTTAGTAGCTTTCAGTTTATGTGTTATATTTTTTTGTTCATTGATTAGAGGCTCATTTTTCTCTTCTAATATTGTTATGACTTCTGTAACAAGGTCTTTTTCTATTGCTACAGGTATTGTTTCTTGAATAATTTTCTTGGTATAGTCATTTTCTAATAGCCTGGCTAAAAATTCTAACTTAATCTTTTTGATTGTGTCCACGCAAGATGGTATATTTAATGCTATTTGAAGGTCTGTGGTTTTACAACTTTTAGGTAAATCAAAAATTTTTTTAAGCGCGTTACCATCAAGACGTTTTAATTGGTTCATAGTGGTCTTATTGATGTATATGTTCTCAAGCCCATAAAAAAGAACTGGTCTTAAATAAATCTTGAGCAATTGTCCCTTCATGAAAGGACATAAGAACCTTGAGTTTATTCCAATAGAGTTAAGTTAGGCTAATGCCGCCATAGTTTTTTGTTTGAGTTTATTTATATGTTTGTCACCTTTGTCTAGTGCGTCTAGTACTTCAATTATATATAGTTAAAATTGGCATTAAACCCCGAATATCGTGTTTATTAAGATAGTCGATGAATTTGGACCTTGATAACATGGAGTAGATGGTACGTCTGGCTAAACCCAAGTTTCGGGTTTAAGGCCACGGATTTATTTGCAAGGGTATACGATAATGTAAAAATCCCTACTATTATCAAGACTAATTCTTTTAATGTGTTTGATTTAAAGTAAAAAACTGTAAAAAAAAATAAAATTTATTTAGAGCAAAAAAAAAACAAATTTACATTAAAAAATTTTTAAAAAAATATTAAAATAAAAATTAACTTAAATTAGAGCACGGTTCTGGATTCTCACAATTGATTATTTTAGTTTCAATATCAACACGACACATAGGACATTTTTTATTCATTTTCAACCATTGATCAACACAGTTCACATGGAAAAGATGCATACACGGCAAACGGCGTACATTTTCACTATTTTCATATTCATTTAAACAAATAGTACATTTTTCTCTTTCATGCTCTTCTTTTTCTTCAAATGCATAACAAAATGTTAATGTATTTGTTTCAATCATTTCTTCACTAGCTCCTCTATTTAAATTCAAAAAATTCTCTTCTAATCTCATAAAATCCTCTAATGTCCTATCAAGCAAGTGAGCACTAGACATACGACTGTAAAATTGATAACTTAATGCAGATGGCATATTTTGTAAAAACATTTGAAATGGTAAGCTTATTTGATTCAAATTAGGATTTAAATTAGTCTGATGAAAATTTTGTCTCATATTATTATTATTATTATTTTCAATTGAATTTCTTTGATAATTGTAATTAAGAAGATTTATGTAAGGAATTGAGGGATTTCTTAGTGAATTGGCAATTTCGTTACTACCACTTCTAATTTGACCATTTGAATGTAAATTACTTTCAATTTGATGTAGATTTTGCAATCTGAAACGATTTGCCTCATTTACACGTCTCATTGAATGACGCTGTTGTTCAACTCTATTTTGTTGTTCGCGCCAAAGTCGTGATAAATTTTCATGCATCGTATTATTACGAGCGTGTCTACTCGGACTATGAGAATTACTATGTGATATATGAGATAATCTATTGGATGCATTATTTTGTGAATTACTATTTCTATTTGAAGAAATTACTGAAATGGGAGAGGCTACAAAAAGTGAATTATGATGAAGAGATTGATTTAAATTAATGTTTGGAGGAATAAAATCAGCAGATAATTGATTAATATGCGAGTCATTGTTATGTTGAAAATTCGACAAGTAATTGTTAGAATTTGAAATTTGATTAGAGGTGCTTAAGGATGAATTTGTTTTATTATCAGGTATTGATTCATCGTCTTTAATATGGCCTAACTGATCTGTATATAAATTTTTCATATTTGTTTCATCCTCATCTGAAGACTTGTCTCTTGGCACAAAAACACGTTTTGTTTCAGATCTATCAACCTCATTTGGGTTATCTTCATCCAAGCTTCGTTTATAAACTTGTTGTTTTATTGCATCGTTCGATTTAGGTGGATGTGACATTAGTAAGTTTATGTTTTAGCAAAAAAAAAAATTATTTTTCAATAATAATAATAATAAAAATAGAAAAAAAAAATTTTTCTTATTTTTTAGAAAAAATTATTATTTTTTTTTCTCATAATTATATATTTTTTATGATTAATATATAAAATTGGCTCGAAGAATATAAAATATATTTTTATATTTATAAATAAAATATATAGAAATAATTAATATAATTATTAAATTATAATATTTTATGGTATTAAATGATAAGTAAATAGATTTGCTTTTGTAGGTAACCTTATATGTAATGACTACATATTCGACTTTAAGGATCTCAAGAAAAATATGAGCAGTGACAGGTAAATTTCTAAAAAGTTAAGTCAATACTTTCTTATTTTACAAAATAAACTCTTGCAATTATTGTATTTGCTAGATTTTTTATTTTAGATAGCTTGAAAAGCTTAACTTGGAATCTAACTTTTAAGTTAGCTGAATGAAAATTACGTTAAATTAGGACTGAACAATTTTTCAAAATAAATGCCCTAAAGACAATGTATTTTTTATTATTTTCGCGAAATTTCCTTTTCAGATGCTTGAAAAGACAACATACACTTAAATGAATTAATTAAGGTCAATGAATTTCGACTATAAAAATAGGGTTGGTATAATTTTCGATAATTTCGTGGATTATAGGAGTGCTTCGAATGTTAAATTTTTTTTTCTCAAAAAACGTAGATTCCGAAAAAAAACGAGCATGATATCTCGTCGAAAGTTTAACTTCTACAAAATATGAAACAAATTAAATATTATTTTGCTCTATACTTCCTTTAACTTATATTATTTAGTTTTTGATATAATCTTGAGAATCCAAGAAAGACAATCACGTTATTTTTATCTTAAAATAGGTGAGTGCTGTTTCTTCCGTTAAAAATATTAAGAATATAATATATCAATGATTATCTTTGCTTTAAATACACCAATGATGGACACAAAATGGAAATATGTACCGTAAACCTTTGCCTACCATTCTAAGAATAAACCTGTAATTTAACCGGAATTCTATATGGAATAGTTCCCATCGATAGCATGTTATAACATTTTTTTTAATTTTTTTTAGAATTTCGATAAAATTCACATTTATTCCAATTAATAAAGGCTAATTTTGGCTTATTTTCTAGTATTTTTTTACTTTTATTCCAGAACTATTCCTGAATTAAAAAATTTAATTTTTTTTTAATTTTTTTCTGGAATAAAAGTAAAAAAATACTAGAAAATAAGCCAAAATTAGCCTTTATTAATTGGAATAAATGTGAATTTTATCGAAATTCTAAAAAAAATTTAAAAAAATGCTATAAAATGCTATCGATGGGAACTATTCCATATAGAATTACAGGTTTATTCTTAGAATGGTAGGCAAAGGTTTACGGTAATTCATTTTCTATTTTTCAGGCTGTCATAATATTATTTATTTTTATAAAGTGCTGATCTGCTACAAAGATTTTACGTAAATTTACGTAAAAACCTTGTAGCAGATCAGCACTGTATACTAATATGTAGAGAATTTATGACTGAATCTATCGTAAACACACTTTCAAGTGTAATTTTTTTTTTGAAAACGATGGTTAAAAAAGATATAAAATGATACAAAAGCTTCAAAAAATTAACTCGTTTTGTACCATTTACAGTAAAATACTTGCTTCAAAAAAAAGGCTTGAGCCTTACCGTAATCAAAATTTTATTTTTCTGATATATTTTTTTCACTTTTTTTCAGCAAAAAAGAAAGCTTATTTTCTTCAAAAAACTTTAACATCTTAAGAACTTTATTTTGAAAGCGGAAATTACTAATTAATTACACAAATTGAGTTAACACTTTTGGTAACCGTAACGCTCACGCCATTTTTTCGAAGCAAGTGCTTTAAACTCGCAAATCTGTACGAGA
>NTPY01000526.1:860033-926983 GCA_002922825.1 Brachionus calyciflorus | reverse complement strand
GCTGAATGATACAATCTTGATTGTATTTCTCTGCAGTGGTCCTACGAATGCAAATTCAATTTTTTAAGTTGTCAACTTCAATGTTCATCTCATCACTAAAGAGAATTTGTCTCCACCAAGACAGTGGCCATGTTTTTACCATATAAAAAACGCTTCCCTAGCTTTAACATGATTTGCCAAAAGCTCAGGTTTCTTGACAGGAACTTTCCATTTGATTTTATTTGCCAATTCCCTTCTCCTGACTTATAATGTAGATGCAGTCTAACTATTAGACAATTTCAATTGATTTTCTATCGCATGGAATGGTTCAGTGCGATTTTTTTTCGCCTAATGGATCCGATTTCTATTATCCTTTTGTGTAAATATTCGCTGTCTACCTGATTTTTTGACGAATTTGATATTATTTTGATTCATTGTACCGATAAATTATTATTTTAATTCACAATAAAGCTCTGTTCAACTCCTTTTTAGACATTTACCAATGTTTTTCTTGTTGTCTCATCGTTACAGCTTGTTTCTGTCCTCAAGGGTTACTGATCGGTGTTTTTTGAATTCTGAAGGCCTTTTCTTACTTAAAATTTTTTTCAAATCGACTAATTTTTTTTTGGAGGTAGCTTAATATTGTGTTAGCTTTTTTCCGAAAATTCATAAGGATTCGTTGAGAATTTAGGAATTAGGAGAGTAAAGTTCAGGTTTTTCTCTAAGGTTTTCACAAAAATTTATCTCATAAAAAAAATAATTTTTCGAAAAGTTCATCCATTCGAAAATGACAACTTTTTAAATTAAAAATTAAGAGAAATTTAATTTTTTTCTCTAATTTTTTCACAAAGCTGTATAAGCGACTTAAAATTGCCCAGCTGAAAGGCAAAATAATACTCAAGAAGAATAAATTTTATTTCTTGTTATGACTTTCAATAAATTATGTTAAGTGAGGTCTATTCAGACTTGTTCTTAAGTCAAAATTTTAAGTCATTTTTTAAGAAAGTCATGACTCAACTTTAAATCTAATTTTTCGAAAGTCAAGTCTTTGACTTTTTTAAGTCAGTTAAATTTATAGACTTTTGAATAAATTTCATTTTTTTCTTAATTCTGGGCTAAAAAAAAAATTGAAATTTCATATAAGGAATGAAACCAATTTAATTTTATACATTTTCTTTAAAAAATCATTTGCGACAACAGTTATCAAATTTTAAGCAAAATTTTTTAAAAAAAATTTATAGTTTTTTTTCTTTAAAATAATTATTTTTTTTAAAGCAAAGTTAAATTAAATAAGATTTTTGAAAAATATTTCATATTAATAAATTTTAAAAGTGATCTTATAATTAGCCTCATTTAAAAAAGAAATTTCAAGTCAAGTGATTTACTTGACTTAAGCCAAAAAAAATTTCAAGTTAAGTCATTGACTTGACTTACCATAATTAAATTTGAAAGTCAAGTCTTTTGATGACTGTGACTTGTCTTAAGTCACTTTTAAACAACTCTGGGTCTATTAAATTTTTTCTTATTTTTTTCTAAAAAAGTCTGGTCTAGAGAGACGCTTTTAAGCAAGGTTAGTTAGAAAAACCTGATACGGATTTACCGATTTTTTTCGCAAAATAGATATGATTTTGAATTCATTTTTGCACGATTTTCTTTTCCAAATAAATAGTCCAAAGTTTATCTGAAATAGTATCGAGTACAGGAACGATAATATAAATAATTTTATAAATGTAAATTAATGTCTCATTTCAAGTCAAATCGATATCGACAGTACAATCAAACCCCGATATAACGAAATGGTTGGGCCGGAATTTTGGTTTTCGTTTAATCGAATTTCGTTATATTGAATATAATTTCAAAGTTTATAATGCTACATTGTTCTTTTTTCCTATCAAGGTTTTCGTTATTTCGAGGTTCGTTATATCGAGATTTGACTGTAACTTTTACAAAATATTGATTAAAATTTTAAATAAAAAAAATTCAAATTTTGTTCAAAAGTTTATTAATATATATTTATGTTTAATTTTAAAAAAAATTCAAAAATTAAATTGTTTAACAATAATAAATCTTTAATTCGTTTTTTGATAAAAAAAATATTGTAATTGTTCGTTAACTTGAATTTTCAAATGCAAAAAATATATAAATTTTAAACCCTAAAAAAAAATTGTACAATTTTATTTCAAACTACTTTACTAGCTAAATAAAAAAATATTTGCAAATCATAAATAAATTTTTGAGTTATTTTGAGTTACAAAAAAAAAAAATTCAATATAAAGGTATGATCTCATTAATTAGATTTCATCTAACTTGAATAAATAATATCTTCAACTAATTTTAACAATTCTTTACTATAATCTAACGCTTGCTCAGCCTTAGCTAAAATTAAAAAATAAAAAATTAAATATTTTTATTTTAATTGGAATAAATTTTAAAGAAAAAAAAAATTACTTAGAGGAAACACCTCGTTTGGTGTCTTTCCAAATCTAGCTATACCCGGATATTGCATTGAATTCGCTTCATTTCCAATAAAATTACAAAATCTAAAAGCTATATCTCGAATATTTGTATCAACACCAAGCAATAAACCATGTATATCACTAGCTGGTAATTTGCCATTTCCTTTAAAGTAGTGATATGCTCGTAGTGCTTTTTCAACGGCACGGTAACATTTATAGCAAACCCATTCATAAGCAGGTTTACCTGTTAATGGATGCATATCATTGTTGGCTGATTCCAAATCGGATTTAGCTTGAGTGAACCATAAAGTAGCATCCATTTGAGTAAAATCAGCTCCTCTTCGTCTTGCTGAAGATGGACTACTACGATCTCCTTTAAATTAATTAATATTTTAATTGAGTTTTTTTTTGTAACCCAACGACTTTTAAGTTTAAAGAATTCACAAGAAAAAGCAGTAAAACTCAAACACGCCACACAAAAAAAAATTTACTTGTAAAATAATCTCTTGAAAAAGATCTATATCTTTTATTTTCGCTTGAATCTTAAAAATTAGTACTTTTAATGTTATTCATTCAAATGCATTCAATTTAATTCATAAAAATCAAAATCGATGTGACACGAGAATTTAATTTTATTTCAGTAATTGATATTTTAAAAGTGGATTTTTTTTTAAAGTAAAATTTTTACTTTATCGAATTTAATTTAAAAAATTAAAATTTGTAGTAATCTTTCATATGAAGAAAAGAGCCTGTTTAACAAAAATTAGAACCTTTATTAAAACTTATCATTTAGTGATTTAACGATTAGATAAATAAGTCAATCAAAAATTGATAAATTTTATAATGAAGCTTAGTAAAGATTAAGTTAAAATTTTACCTTAAAAAAATTAACTGAGTCTAAAACACAGACGAATTAAAATCTTATAGTTACGCATGTTTAAGCTGTGTTAAGACATTGTTTAGACAGAATTTTTTAGATATTTCTAAGTGTTAAATCACTAAAACCCTTAAAATCTAATTTCTTATAGAATCGCGTTTCAAAAAAGCTTACGTAAAATTAAGAAAAAATACTAAAATGCTCGTGGCACATTGCATTCTTTATATATCAAAGTATAAATCCAACAATCTTAAAATAAAATCCTAAAACTAACCATCTTCTTTGGAATCTTTTTTTTTTTGTTTAGAAAATTTCAGTTGTAAATAAAAAATAATTTTAAATATAAAAAGTAAATCAGTGATTTTAAAAATTAATTTTTTCAAAATATTAAATTTATAAACCACTGTTTCAGGAAGAAACAAAAAATAAAATGTATTACTTGGATCAGTTCCAGTACCAGTTTGTCTTTTTTGTTGTCTTCTACGCTCCCATTCTTGTCTAAAACTACCAGCTCTACCTAAATTACTAGGTCCTGGTCCTTTTGCGTCATAATCAAAACCAGAACTAGCTCCTGGTGTAGAACCACTATCTCGACTAGGACTTGAATGTGGCGAATGACCACCATTTGAACCGGGTGAGCCTTTTCGATTTAAATTTTCAAAAGAACCATAATGTCTAGATCTATAATCATCACCAGTACCGGTACCAGTGCCAGCACTAGTTGAACTATAACTAGGATTTGATGACGATGTATATCCAGGAGTATACGAAGAATAAGCCGAACGGAAATTATATCCAGCCAAAAATGGATCGTTTTTATACAATTCTATTTGTTTTTTTAAATGTTTAAAAACTTCACTGGCAAATTTTTCTTTTCCTGTATTCTTGTCCGGATGCCATTTAAGTAGCAAACGATTTATTTTCTTTTTTCTTTCGTTTTCTTCTAATGACCACAAAAGACGCAATTCGTTATTGACTTCATTTTTAGCTTGTTCTACTTCAAAGCTACTTGGTATATTTTCAGTACTATCATAGTTAGAACTAGTATCTGATTTATTATCCGATGTGTCTGATGCATTACTCGAATCCTCATAATTCGAGTCACTTGCATTACTACTTTGGTTATTTGTTTGTTGATTTGATGAATTTGGTTTCTTTGTATCACTTTTTAAAATTATTCAAAAATTAATTTTTCAGTTAATGTTTATAAGGAAAGCTTTCGAAAAATTGAGAAAATTTTGTAAATATTTTAGGAATTTCTTTGAACAAAAAAGTCAATTTATTAAAAGCAGAAATCGTTATAAATACAGCTAAATCACTTTCATTTGAAACTATATTTTAATAAGCTTTTTAAGCTTCCGAAAAAAAATTGTACTGTCTACCATTTAGCCTTAACTTTTAAAATGAAAAGAAAAATTATTCTTCTATTCAAAATTCTTTCATTAATTGGATAAAACCAAATAGGTTTTTAAACTTGAGAAACATTAAACGTGATAGTGATAAATCTCTTTTAAAGCTACTTAAATAAAATATTGTTCCCGGGCAATGTTCAACCTTAACTTAAATGAAAATATTTCCATTTGTTTCAACAAAAGGTCAATTTTTTTTCCAAAAGATACCAACTTGTTTTGTCTGAAAAAAATTATTGAGCAATTTAAAACATGTTTCTCAAAATTTTCATCAAAAAAAATAAATAAATTATTTTAAAAATACTAACCTAAAATTATCAGAGTATTTAAATGTTTCTCTCTCATCAGGTGGTTTGGCTTGCATGGCATCATAAATTCTATGCCAATTTTCAAGTACAAATAAATCATTTTTGTTCAAATTAGCCATTTGAACAGGATCATCAGATATTAACACTTGAAATTCATTCTCAAGAATCTTAACTATTTGACAATAAAGATAAGAACCTTGTTCATTTTGATACACACACAAATCACCAATTAAAACTGAATGAAGCTTAGGATCATAGGGAGCTAACAATTGAACATCATCACCGTATAATTTACCACTTGAAGGAACATATTGTAATTTAATTACAGACAAAATATTTTCTTCAGTAGCTACATTAACTAATTGAAGTAATCTACTCATTTGACTAACACTAGTAGCTATTAACGATGTGAATATAGAATAATCAAAATGTAAATCCATTAACAATGGCTGAAGACTTCGAGCTAAACATAGAGAAAAATAAGGCTGTTCTATGTGTTTTTTGGACACGTATAAAGTGGCAAATTGATGACTTTCATGAGTTAAATAACATGCTTTTTCCTCTACTGTTTGCTCGATTTTTTGTTGATTAGATAATTTACGGTAAGATAAAGAAGTTTCTAAATATTCTACACAAGTGACTTTAATCGAGCTTAAACGTTCTCTAATTACTTTTTCAACTTCATCAATAGCTAAATGCTTCGGTGATGAACGTCTAGCTTCTTCGTTTGAAATACACCGAGCTAGCGAGCGATGTAATTGTCGACTAGTAAATATTTGCTGATATTTTCTTTCGAGTGAAGTGAGTAAATTTTGTCGTTGTGAATCGGGATCATCAGGTACAGTAAAATCATAAGTAGCCTCGTATTTTTGAGTAAATAATGTCGGCCTTTGTGATATAAAAATCTTATCTATTAAAGGCTTTATATCAGTTGTAGACATTTTAAAGCATTTTTCACCTGGATTAAACACAAATTTATCCGAGGTCAACTTGGACAAATCATCTAAATTGTCTCGATTGTCAACAATAACACAATTGAATGATTTTTCTAGTTTAAGCTCGGTCGTAACAAAATATAAACCGGGTAGTTTAAATTGTGAAGTAATAGTATCTGTACTAAGTTTAAGATATTTGAAAAATCCCTCCATGGCTTTTAAAGCCTTGCATAACTCATTTGAATTAAGGTAATCGTTAGCGCATACCTTGGCCATTTTACGTAAAATATCACCATATAACATAGCATAGGGTTTATCTTTGGCGCCCAAGCGAATAAACAAGCTTTTATATTCTTGTAATTCGGGTGTTAATGAGTACAAAAATGGTGGACATTCATCAACTGGGTCTAAGTTTACACATATTTTATTAGGACTTACAAATTTTCTCGTAGTCGAACTCCACACAATGTCTTTATCTTCTAGTTGTTTAAGTATGTCCTTATCGGCTTCAGTTATATTTAATTCATTTAAATATTTATAAATATGACTTAGAGTTTCTAAAAGACATTTTTCATCAATCGCCTCCGATTCACTGCATATATTTGTCAAATGAACATTGACTAAAGCAAAACAAGGCTTTTTATTAATTTTTAAAAATTCAATTGTATTTATATCTAGAGAGCTAGTGTCGACAAATTTCGGTAGAATAAAACTTGATGTCCAAATTAAATGTTCATAACATTGTAATTCGCCATCGGATAATTTCAAGCATGTATTTTTAAATTGATCATATTCAAACGGTTTTTTAAGTTGTATAAATTTAAGACTTGGAGCATGCGGTTCTAGAAATCGTTGCTGTAATACAGAATCATCAAAGCGCTGCCAATTTTCAGCTAAATGCTGATAGATATATTTAGATTTAAGTCTTAATTCATCCGTCCATCCCAAATCATTAACCTTGGTCTCAATTTCATTCATACATTTCTTACACAACTCAGACGGTAGATATGTTCTTAGACCAGCTTCTTTTAAAAATCGAATACACATTGGCGAATCGAACACTTCGTCCGGGAAGTATGACTCATTCAAAATGTGTATTAGACATTCCGATTTTAAATCATATAAATCTGTAATTAGTTTTTGTTCTGCCGATCGAGTTTGTATGAAAAGTCGTTCACGTAGAATTTTCAAACATTTCTCTTTTTCATGTGTGTAAATTTTCTCCAATATTTCCTCATATAAATACTTTAAAAAATTATTTTGTGTCTTAGCATCTATTTGTGGAAACAATGGTAGACAAATATTTAAAAAATTTTCAACATCATTCAAATTATTAAGGCTCAAATGCGAGTACAATTTAACTAATTCACTACGTTTTATGAGTATAACAACATTCTCATTAAGAGCTTGTTGTTGTTTTAAAACAGTTCGTTTTATTAAACCGAACAAGTCCTCGTTAATTAAGTAAATTGTAAAAGATTGTTGGAGATTAATATATTTATCGGTCCATAAGGGCTTGAAAATTTTAAGATCTCTTAATCGAGTAAATTGAGCCGGTTGGTAATTCCTAGCTAGAAAATCATTAAAATATTTTAACAATACAAAAATGTCATCGTCGCTCAAAAATTGACTCAATGAATGTACTCGATTACATTCGAGTAAATATTCCAAGACTATTTGTGGATTTCCTTCGTCTAAAGATGACATTAAATTTATATCAATACGATCATCATCAAGTCTAGTTAGAACTCCTTCTAAACGCTTATTACCAAAGCCTTTTGGAAATAGCCTATGCTCAACAGGTATTAGTACATTTGAATCATTAAATTTACATCCGGCAATTAGACACACTCGTCTATCTATTGATGGATGAACGTAATCATTCAAATTATCAGACTTATTATTATCGACAGAATGAACGTATAATAAACGTCCAGGCATTAAGACTGAATTAATATTAGGTAGGAATAAATTATTTATCGATTTATAGCCATGGTCTATTATAAGCGCATATACATTTAATATTAAATTAAATTCTTCTTTATTAGTTATTGGCGAATCTTCATATTTAGCCTTAACTACATCGATTATTGTCAATAAATCATTTAGATCTAGGTCAGGCTTAATGGCTAGAACCTGGCTAAATAAATATTTAAAAGATCTTAGATATTGCTGAGGTAATTGATAGTAAATAGGCTTTAGATTGAAATTAAGAGATTGTATAACTTTAGAAAATAAAACAAAGTCATCATTAATGAGAATAAGCTTTTTATCATTGAAAAAAAGACGAATATATTCATGGAGTTGTGGACTTTTTAGACATTCAGATTGGATATATTCGTAAACTTGATAGACCATGTCGTTTATTAACTTGACCTCTTTAGGATCGTCTAAATCACTTATGTTTGTTTTAGAAAGTTGTTCCAAATGTTTGAGGACATCTTTAAAAGTTAATTTATTTGACCAATCGTCAATCGACAAAAAATTTTCAATCGATTTTGTTATAATATTTTCTTTTTTCTTGTATTCGTTTAATGGTATGGCTACAAGGGTTGATGAGATTAATTCATACTGAGCTGATAAGAGCTCTTTTGGCTTAGCAAAGCGATATTTAAATTTATCGCCGAACCAAGATAGACTTAATTTTTGATATGGCTTTTGTTTGACTGGTATAAAACTTATTTCTTTTAGACATTCGGCTATTTTTTCCAAATCGCCTTCTTCCATATTTGATGCTTAAAACAAAAAAAGGTCAGAATTTTTTATAAAAAATTATAAAATTGAAATGCATTTTTTTAAATGAGTGAAAAAAAAATGATAATGACAACCAAAAATTTCAAATAAACACTGACTTCGTATACCTTTTGAATAAATACTTAGCAGAAAGTTGCTTAAATTAAGTTGTAGATAAACTTGGGATATGTAAATATTTGCCACTCAAATAAACATTTCTTTGTAAAAATTCAAGAATTCTTTAAAATATTTTTAATGGTTTTCTCAAAAATAACTTCATATTTTATTTTGTAAGATGGAACATTTTATTGAAAAGAAAATTTATATTTAGTTAAATGCTTGTTTAAATTGGAAAAGATATCTCAGTTAGTATCATCGTGGGGGTCCAAGCTATAGGTTTTGAATTTAAATCCTGAGGAAGAAATTCAAATAAGTTCCTAATTTATCTCTTGGTGTTATATTGAGTAAAACACCTGCCTAACATAGCTTGCGACCATCAAAACGGTACTTTTATTTTTTTTTAATTTAATTCTCCAACGTTGTAGTTAATAAATACAAAACTCTTATAGCTCAAATAACAGGTGGTAATTAGTTTTTTTTGTTGAATATATAATTCATCCTTAAGTTTATTCAAAGGAAATTATATACACATTGTTCATAAATTTTACCAGCTGCAGCTTGTTTGTTAGTTATAAATTTTACCAAATTTCTAAAAAATAATTTATTATCCAGTTATGTAAAAAATCCGTTCTTTTAAGAAACTAAATAATTTTTGTTTCTGTATCATCAAAATTTTGATTCTTAACTACACGTAAAAATTTATTAAAAATATGTTAAGAGTTAATTCTGTACATTTGTCATAAATAAAATAAAAACCAGTGCAATTTCTTTAAATAAGAATAAAATAGACTTACTTTTTTTGGAATTTTCATCTTGTCCAGCCAACATTTCATTTAAAATACTCAAAATAGCAATTGATCTTTCAACAGCGAGATCATATTCTCGTATTTTCGAGACTGATTCAGCTCTTTCAATCAATTCTTGCCATGTTAGTTGATCACATTTCATACCAAGAATTTTTAAAATTTGCAATCTATCCTCCCTAATATAACCTTGTTCCGATCCAAACGGAAATCTCTCATCGGATTCAGCATACAAAGGAGCCAATTTACCACTTGGATGTATCAATTTATTCGGTTTTTTAATTCGTCTACCGAATGGACTTACTGGTATGCATGGATGATCCTTAAGAATCTCAAGCATTTTTGTATCAGCATGATCCAATGCAAATAATACAACCGAATCTTTTACATTCTTTGACAAATTATTTAAATTAGGCAAAATAATTTCATTATAAACCCTATAGTGATCATACAAATTAGGAGAGTGTTGTGATTTTTTAATTAAATAGGCGTCTTCGTCTAAAATTTTGAACTGCTTTGTTTTAATTAGTGTCATTACTGAATTAATCAAGTTATCTTTTATATCTACTGATTTGTATATATCAGGTAAATAGAGATAAACAAGGTCATTTGACGAAGTATCATTTGGCAATGAACTCGAAATTGTTGCCGATGTTTGACTCGATACAAAAGGATTTAAAGATGAGCTTAAACTAATTAAAGACTCTTCATAGTCTTTAATATTATTAATAAGCTTAGACTCATTTGGATAATTTAATTTTATAAAGTTAATTAAAGGATAATTTTTAGCAGCATTTTCAACTATTTGATCCTTTGACATTACTTTACTACTATTAATAAGTTTATGTGTATTTTTGACACATTTAAGAATAATTGTTTCAAGTTGTTTAGCATCAGGTGTTTTTTTCATACCGAGACTTTCAAAAAAAGCCAAAAATGGATATAACTCATAAGGAAGTGTGTCCAAATGTGAACTTAACGGATGATCTTTATCATTTAAAAGATAAACTGATGATATTGACGAAAATCCTGAACCAGTCCATATCCATTCGTTTAAATCGTTAGCCTTAAGCTCACGATTTATATTTATAGGATCGCTTGTCATCATGAATTCATAACATTTTTTTGTCACTGTCAAATAATCATACCATTCAATTTTCAATGCTGATGAATCAAAACATTTAGTAGTTATTTTAAGGTGTCTTACAACTTGATCCAAATGAACCTTTTTCAAGTCTAAAAAATCTTTTAATTGTGTCGGGATATCCAAGTCAGATATGTAACTAACCGAGCCAACACAATAGGAATATGAATGATCTACACAATCTTTAGGCGATGAAAATTTACTTGCTGAATCGGCGCCTTTCCAACTTAAAGATTGTGGATACGATCCGGGTCGGTCTTTTTTTAACGGAATCCAATTAACAGAAGTTAAATAATGGCGTAAATTCACCGCTTTACTCGGCGAATATTCCATTAAAAGTGTCTCATTTTGTTCATAACGATTAACCAAAATTTCTATAATTAACTCGGCTAATAAACGACGATGAGATTCAGTCATTATTTTAATTGATTGCTCATATAAATCAATTATTTCGTCTATTTTAAGTTGTGTATAAGACCTCATTTTAAGTTCCTTTAGAACACTTATACATTTTTCATCTTGTAGGAGATCTTTTGAAGGCAATATTTTCGAGTCTAATATACTAATATATTTGTCATTTTTTCCCGGATTAATAAATTGCTGAGGTGAACATAATTCTTGATTTTGATTCAAAAAAAGCTTAGTTACTTTGACCAATTCGAATAGATCATTCGAACCGAGTAAATAAGTCGAACAATTAAGAAGTAACCATTTACCCAAGAGATGTATTTTTATTGAATTCAATGAATTTAAATCTTTATTGTGTAAATATTTCATTATTTCTTTGAGAATAAAAGTAAATTCTTTGCATATATTGAGGCCTAGTTTATCCTGAATGAGAATTTTAGTGTCTAATGAGTCGACATATATAAATGATTTGAGACCAGGTAACTCGAATGGCAAGCGTATTTGAGTATCGTAATACACGTATAAACACTCTTTTATGGGAATATATTTATCCATGCATTCGACAGCTGAATTTTCAAAAATTGGCAAAAATTTTAAAAATTCAACAAGTTCTTTATTAGTCGAGTCCACATTTAGATTTATTTCTATTTTAGTTAAATATCGTTGTATTAATTTGATATCAACTTCATTAAGTAGTGCATTAAAGTCTTGGATTATTTTAACAATTGATGCATGACGATATTTATTTCGAAATGCTTGTAGGAGTCCGAGACGGCTTTTCCTTAAGTTAGGGACATAATTAGAAAAGAGTGGATGGGCTAATATCACATCGGGTATCGAATCAAAACATTGAAAATTTAATTTTTTTATTATTCGAATTAAATTTTCGTACAATTCGTTCGTGATTGTTTCATCTTGTGATTGAGTGCTCAAAAAACTAGGTGTAAAAACTAAATTTGAATTATTCGATAATTTAAAAAGACTTAATGTGGTCGAATGTGGTGGATTCGTATATATTATATTCATATTTTCAATCATGCTTAAATCATTCTGAAAATTTTCATTTAAATATTTCCATAGTGTCTCGAGCCAAACGAGATTATATTTCTCGTGATTTCTTGACCATTGAATTTTTTCCTCACCCGAGCGCCATTCTTTAGGTACATTTATTAACTCATTTAATTCCGAATCGGAGATCATTTGCAATTGAGTTAATCCTTGTTGAAAGAAAAAAATTTCATTAAGAAAATTTTAAATTATTTGATTTAAATAAAAGAAAGTTTTTTCATTTGAAATATAATTAGTTTCATTTTAATGACTTTCCGACAAAAAATTTGAAAATCTTATTTTTTTTTAAAACTAAAATACTTTTAGAAAAAGTTTAAGTATCGGTTCATTGGAAAAAGATAAAAAAAATTTTAAATTCCGTATAAAAATAAGACAGCAAAAAATAATTATTATCATTGAAAATAGTTGATTCTTTATTTATTTATTTACAAATAGCCTAAGGTCAGCTGTTTGGAGATCGCACTCTCTCATTTCAGCAAAAATTAAAGCTTAAAAAATTGTTTAATACAAAAAGTTTCAAATAAATACAGATTTTAAAAAAAGTAAAATTGTGATTCTTTAATGCTTTGAATGTTGAAAAAAATTGAAAAATTTTAAAATTAACAATCAACAACCCAATAAAATAAACATAAACCGCGTTAATTCTTTTTAATTATTTGAATCAAAGATTAACAAAGAGTTATGAATGGGTGTAAAGGTTGACTTTATATTTCTAAGTTAAATTTTGAATATTAACCTATTGGTATTTTTTTTGGTAATTAAATTTTTATCCTAGATATTTTAAATAATTTTAAAAACACAGCTTAGTCGTAATTTTTGTGAGTCTCCTTTTTCAATATATAAAAAAATTCATACAAATAATAAATTTTAATAAATCTTGGAAAAATAATTTGGAAATTATTTTGGTATAAATTTATAAAATGGTGTTTGCTTTCTTGTGCTCTTGTATACTTTATTTTAATTAATGAATTCAAAACCAGTCAAAGCTCAGAATTTAGTTGATTCTGGTTATGAATTCATTAGAATACCAAGTTTAATGGAAAAAAATTAAAGAAATGAATCTCTAAAAAATCAAAAATTTTATTTTATATTTTCTTTAATTTAACTTTTATTTTCATTGAATTTTAATATTGATTCTGTCATTTGTAGATTTTTTGGATTTTAGTTAGCTTAAAAAAAATTTATTTTTCGATTTTGCAAGGTGAAAAATTTTTTTAATATGATTTGGAACATTTTTTAATTTCATTTGTAGCCTTAAAGATATTGTTCTATGTTAAAATATTCAACTTATGAAATTTTACTTGACATTCTTCTGGTAATTGTTTAAGTATTCGAAAAGAATTCAGTTTTTGTGATAAAGAAAAAAAATTAGATATTTACAAATTTTAAATTTAAATTTATTTTGAAAGACTTTGAATTAATCTTAATTTGTTCTAATTTTTGCAATTACAAACTAAATGGTAAATACGACCAAGAACATTTTTAATCACCCTAAAAGATTTTTTTTAAGTGCTTTTAAATATTATTCTGATTGTTGGTATTATTATTATTATTATTATTATTAATCACAAATTCTTAAAGATAAGATTTGTAAAAAATTTTTTAACAAAAAAATTGCTTTTAAAAAAAAAAAAAATTTGTTTTTATAAATTACTAATCGAATAAGAAAAAATCATGTTTTTTTTTTAAAGAATTAATCGACTATTCTAGGAATAAATTAAAACGAGTTTGTATTAACTCTTATCAGTCCAAGGCTAATTTACTATCATTTTCGACAAATGGGTCAATTTTATCCAAATTTATTTTAAATTTTTAAAGTTTGTATTAGATTAATTTTCACAACACCAGAAATTAATTATTAAAAATAAAACAACTGCTTTGTCACCATACTGTAATGCTGTAAATTTCTATTAAAAGATATTTTATTTTGAGATTTCTTCTAGAAAAATGTTACAGACACCGAGGATCGAACCCACGACGCGTTTCAAGCTTCTTAGCTCTCATTAGGCGGACATACGATCCACTCAGCCACGGCTTCACATTAATCTAGATTCCTTTTTTAAAATATATACTATCATGCATTACAAAACTAATTAAAATTTTAAATTGAGTCAAGTACGACCCATTTAGTATTTAATGATCTTAACATTAACGCGATAAGAGTTAATAAAATAATACGTTAAGCCAAGAAGTCGCGTTTGGCTCTTTTTTCAAAATAATTTTATATTTTAAGTCAATATACCTTACTTAGCAATTAAAATATTTTTGAAATTCCCTATGTACAGATGAACTCGACCAAATTTAAATTGATTCAAATTTTTTCAATTAGTTTTGTAGATGAGAGATTGCAACTAAATCAAAATGAAACAAATAATTACAATCTAATTTTTTTAATTTTAGGAATTTCTATTGATTTTCCTAATTTACCCAAGAATTTATTGAGTTATTAGTTTTCACTTTAAATGAACCTTAATTTATTCAAATCAAGAAAACAACGAACCCTCACAAATTCAAAAAGCCTATTCTTTTTTAAAGAACTAAAGTTAAAAATTATAATAAATATATAGATCCCTTGGGAACCGATCATAAAAATCTCTCTCTCTTTCATTTAACATGATTGATTAAACGTATTAGAATTAATTTAAAAAACCTAGCAGAAAAATGAAACCAAAAACCAAAGAGGGAGAGAAAGAGAGCGAGAAAAGTTGAGATAGATAGAAGAGAGTAAAAACAATCTATAGTGGGTAATTAATCATTATTAATATATATTTTTTTAATTTCAATTTTTAAAAAAAAAAAAAAAAAGTAAAACCCAAAAAAAAACAAGAAACGACTAAATGAACAAATACGATACTCTAAAGCAAATTTACTTTTATTTTTTATTAATAATATTAAAAAAATACTAAAGACAAATACAACCCTCTTTAAGAAGATGAAATTATATAACTCATCTTTAATTAAGAGTATTAAATTTGTTGTTCTAGTTTTTTTTTTTACAGTATTTGTAGTCGATTTAAAACTAAACATATTTTAAAAAGTTAAGTTTTAAAGCTTATTTTTTTTTTTTGAAAAACTTTTTTTTCTAACTCAATTCATAGACAATCATTCTTACGTTTAAAAACTTTGTAAACAATACTTTTTTTTAATAGTTAAAATTATCATCAAATAGCCAAAGATTAAGAACAAAATCTTTTTTAATAATTTGATTGCTTATTTTAGCTTTAAAAAAGAAACAAGTCCTGATAAATCTACCACGTTACCTTTTTCATAAATTGTTACTTTCTTTTATAAACTAAAATAACTTGATCGAATTTTTTTTTTTAATGAAATTTAAGTTGAAAAGTATGACATTTTCCCATAAAGATTTTTTTTGTTATAATATTTTATGAAATTAAATGACCTAAATTAAAAAAAAAATATTTACCACTATGAGAAATTCTACGGAAAACAAAAATTAACTACTTTTTTAATATAATTATTTAATTTTTGGATCTAAAACACCTTTCTATAAAAAAAATTGCTATAAGTACTTGGAAAAATTTAGCTTTTTTTTATTCGAAAGATTACATTGAGTAAAAAGCTTAAATTCTTACCTAAGCAAAATTTTTTATAAATTGAATTAAAGTAGTCAAGTGAATTTATTTCAATTAAAAACAAAGCAAGCTCGTGAAAACTCTTAACCAACTAAAAAAATCACCTGTTGAATTTTAAGTTGTTACGATTTCTAAAATTTTTATTTAGACTTGAATTTGAGAAAAGTATTTTTTGACTTAAATCGACCATAAATTTTTGTTGTCTGTAAAAATTTCGAAATTCTTTTAAAATTCTTTTTCCTTTTGCTGCAAATCCTAAAAAAATTTTATATATCGCATTCTAATTTTAAAATCTTTTACTTAGTTAAATTTTCATAGAAATTCTTTTCACCATTCCGCACAAAACTTACCATTATCTTTTTATTGATGCATTAAAAAAAAATTCGTATCAAAAATAGATGATCTTAAAATTTACCTAGAAACAACTTAAGAACCAAATTTATATTGCTAGGATTTAAATATTTCTCCAAAGTAATATATTTCCTGCTATAAATCTAAGAAGTGTATACAAAATTGAGATTTTTGTACTATTCAAAACTTATCGAATTAGCTTATTAAAAAAAATAAGAACTTGAATTAAATTTTATTTAAAAGAAAAATTTCGGATTGAAACGGTCTTGCAAGGATTTCGATTTTTTATTTTTTAATCTTAATTTTCTAGTGATTTTTACGAACTATTTATACTAGGTTCGCTAATTGATTCAAGATTTTAACCCAATGACTCGAACCATACGGGTATCACCGGCTCCTTAGAAACAATTTAATTTAAGGTAATTCAAGAAAGGATTTTAATTCATTAAATTTTGCATTTATTTATAGATCTTGATTTCGTATTTACAGAGTTTGACATCGAATGGAAATTGAAGAATTTTTATCCGCTTAGTTGCAAGAAATCGAAAATTGTATTATTAAAAAAATATAAATATTTTTTTAGCCTAAAAATAAGAAACGAATTTTAAAAATTTAATGTTTAAAACAATTTCAGAAAATTATCTGAATCGAATAGAATTTAGAGCAGAACGACAATGTTTGATTGGTGACAGTTAAAATCTTTACCAAAATGGTAAATTATTTCAATTTAAAATGCACAATAATAAATCATTCAATTATAATAAAATTTTAACATGACAAAGCAGAACCAGAAATTTTATAAATTTTAAAAAAGTAGACGATATATAAAGTTGTAAGAAAAAAACAATAACAACTAATTTTCTTAGTCTGATTCAAGTCAAGAAAAAAAAAAGATTTCCTATGGTTTAGAATAATACAAATTTTTCATTTTAGCTCGTTAAGTTGTTACGATTCGAATAATAAAGAAAAATATCCAAAAAAAGGTTAAAAATTTTTCAAATAAGAAAACGAAAATTAAAACCCTTAAAAACTAATATAATAATAATAATAAAAATATATAATTTAAATTAGAAAAACTTAAGATATATTTTTTTTCTTCAAAATAAAAAAAGCGTGCTTCTCTACAAATTTATTTACGTTTTTATAAAATTTTCTACCTTTAAATTAAATAATATATTTTATTGAAATTTTTTTTTTTACAATTTTTTTCAAACTTAAAAAATTCACCTTGAAACAAAAGAAAAAAATTAAAACTTACTTTGAAACTCAAATTTCTTGAAAATATTCAAAATATCTTTTGGCAAATCTGGATTAATGTATTGCATATTAGACTGTTGGTCTGTCAAATTAAACAACTTTAAAAAGTCCTTTTCGACTAAATAAACTGATTTTGTTTTATTTGGTGGTTGAAATTTGATGAATTTTTGATTGGATAAAAGTAATAGTGGTAAGTCTAGAACGTATCTAGCAGCCGAGCCGGGCCATGAATTTTGAGTATTAACCACAGGTTCTTTAATTAGATATCTTAACAATTCAATTTTTTGATTTGGTCTCAAAGCCTCAATTAACATTACATTATTATGTAAAATATCACTTGTCTGTGATGGTGTCATTATTTGCAAACTGTCCTTAGGACTAAATTTTTGTAAGGCATTTAAAACATGAGGCGGCATAATGACAACAGGATAATTTGTTTCTGAGTAAATTTTAGTCAGTATTTCTTGAAGAATAGATTTATCATCAACGTCATTTATAATCATATCTTCAATGGCAACATAACCCCAGCCTTCAGTTGATGAATAAAATAATTCATGCTTAGCTATTTCTTGCCATATTTCTCCTAAAAGTTCTGTGAATTCGGAATTTTTTTCCAAATCAGGCATCAATGACCACAAAAGAGCTGGATCTTTGCGAATTATTTTAGTCAAATCTTTAAGCATTAAAGCGTAGGCATCATTGAAATGAGATAATTTTAATGAATCACTAATATTGAGACGACAAAAATGAGACATTAATATACCCTCCTTGTCTTCTATGTAACATATTATGGGCTTTGTTAAATAGAGTGTTTTAATAAATCCAGTATCACTTGAAATCAAATTAGATTTGTGACTAAATCTTAGATCTTTATCACAATTGTCCGATATTGGTATAGCTAATTTCATTAGGAAATAATTCGAATTTAATAGACGCATTGTATCGGCAAATATGGATAGGATCCATTCGGTTTTTTCTATTTTTGTTTCAATTTGTTTACGCAACGTTATTATAATTGTACTTGTGCGAGGAAATTCTCCTTCAACAACGGCATCGTTAATTTTTTTATATTTTTGTTTAAAATGTTCCATGCATGATTCTTCTACATTTATGCTATAAATCTTAATTTAAAAAAAAATATTTAAAAAAGTCTCTATTCATAGTTTTATATTCTTTAGTTCAAGTTTTAATCACCCAAGTCTGAACCAATCAACTCCTGTTTTAAATTGATTGGTTCAGTCTAAAACAAAAGATTTTTTGGGTTGTTTGAAGCTAATGTCTCTCTGGTTGAAACAGTTGAATTTTAAATGGTATATTAAAATTTAATCGTCCTTTTTCGGAAACAAAGGCACTCAATCTTTAAACAACTGATCTAACCCTTATTTATGTATTTAATCTTTCTGTGCTTTTCTTTTTCATCAGTTGCAATGATTTAATTCAAAACGAAATTTTTATGCTTAGAAAGTTTGAAAAAAGTTGGTTCAAATTAAAAATTTCGGACAACTATAGGGTTGTTAAAATAAGTTTGAAATTTCGATGTTATAGAATGAAATTCTTTAAAATTAAAACCGAATTTTTGAAGTCAGACGATTTATTTTCGATAAAATTTCATTTAGTTTTATGAAATTTTTTCATTTTTCTAATTAAATTTTGAGATGAAATGTAATCGAAAAGAAATCTCGTGAATTTCAAAATGAATTTATATTGAAAATCTTTAAACTTTTAATCTTTGTAACGGGTGTTCAATAAAGCTTGTTATAAATAAAAAAATATGATAGGATGGTTCAAATTCAAAATAATTCTAACTATATGTAGAGTAACATTTCTAGTTTTATAAAAAATATCCTACTAAAGGAAGCCACTTTTAAAGTTGGATAGACATGAATAACCATGACCCCCATATAAACTCTAAAAATGCCCTATCTCATTTCACCTTATGACAATATTGTTTTATATACCATTAGAAATATACTTTAATGAGAATTTTAATGATATTAGAATGAAGTAAGGGCGACGTTCTGTTCAAAAGTTATACTAAATTGAATTAAGTTTAAAAAGTGGAGTGATTTTACTACAGTCTGACCTCTATTTTGTTAAGTGTCTCGGTAACGTCCAAAATGTTAACAAAATCAAACGTTAACAAATACGAGTATAAAAATAAAGGATTGTGTTTATTAGGGTCATTTAAAAACCATTTACAAATTCAAAATTAAACAAAATCAACGTTTACAAAATCGAGGTCTGACTGTATTGAGTTTTTACGCTAATGAATTTTTTTTATTGGTTATATAATTTAAATGATATAGCCAACTCTCTTTTATTCGCAATTTTCGATTATTTTATTCACAAAATTGTTCGTCTTAAAGTTTAATTCGAATTACAGTCAACCCTCTTTAATCCGAACTTCGATATTCCGGAAATCCTCGATTATCCGAATAATTTTTTCGAAAAAAATTTGCACTTTTCAATGGAAAAAATTCTTCGTAATCCGAATTTTCGTTAATCCGTACACAATTTTGGTGAAGTTTTGATGTTCGGATTAAAGAGGGTTGACTGTATTCATAAATCCGAACAAAATGTGACAAAATTTTATTCAAAATACTTGATGTCTTTCAATACTTATGTCATAAAATGATTTTTAAAGTACTTCAATAAAATGGTTCAACTCATAAAATAAAAATGCTTAAAGTTATGGAAAAAAAAATAAAATACTAAACTTACTTTTTCTATATTTTGATTGTCTTTGGTTCTACAAAATTGAATATTTGATATATTTTTGGAAAATAAAATATGCAAATGAGCCTCTTTCATAAAGTCTTTAGCATTAACTAAAATATCCTTAACATAAACAAGTTTATTCGATACACTACAATTACTATTTTGAGTTCTCAATGGTAGTCGAATAATAGTACCATTATAGTATTTATTCTTTAATAAAGGCACATTGAAAATTTTTTCCAATGGTTTAAATTGATCTTCAAATTGATCTATTCCATTCGTATCATTCTCCAAGTCAAATATGGCTACATAAGACGGCTCATCGTTTGATATTCTCTCATAAGGATCTACAAACGCCACTTTAAAACCACTTAGAATAGCTATAAAATCGGATATGTGAAAAAATGACATGAACTTAGAGGCCTGATTATTAAGCGCATTTTTTGGTATCTTTTTTTGAATTAATTTCGATGCATCTTCCTCATTATTTACAAATATTTCATCCCAATGCTCGTCTCTTAAGACAGCATCATAAGTAACACACAAAGCTGGACCCTGATAAATATCATAATTTGAATTAATCAAATTTGAACCGTCAAAACTATTCTCATTAATTAAACATTTGACTATTTTGGCGCCTATATTATCACCATAGTGTACCAATGACTGAAATGTATTAAAATAAAAATGATTATGTTGATGCAGATGATGGTTATGGTGATTGTTTAAAAATAGGGTAAAATTATTCATTAAGAAATTGTTTAATTTAATATCTTTGCTCAATGGTTGTTTTACTTTTTTAATATTATTTTTATTTTGTATTGATAGAGATAATTTATTTCCATTCGATTTGGTAGATAAACTAGAAGAACTAGGATTTTTTACAATTTTAGATTTTGAATTATTATTTTTTAAATTATGCTTATTAATATTATTATTATTATTATAATTATCATTAGCTTTGGGCTTTGGATTAGTATAAGATGACATTATAATAAGATATATAGAAGCAAATCATATGAATAATTATGCTTTATTTCTTTTGGCCAGATGCTTTTTTAAAGTCTGTTCTTAACGATTTCTTCAAATACAAAATACAAAGAAAAAATAGAAATGAGCATTAAAGGAAAAAGTAAAGTTCAGTTTGCTCTATCTTTATTAATTTTTTTTTGTTTTACTTTCTCTAAGAAATCGCTGTGTGTTTCGAAAAAGATAGGATTTAGAAAGAACTTTAAACCTTTTTTTTTAATTATAAGATGAATAAAAAACAATAATCAAATATTTACTCAAGAAATTGATTTTTCTATTAAATGTTAATAACTATTGACCTGAATATAAATATAAATAAAAAAATTCTAAAGCCATTGAAAATAAAAAAAAAAAAAGAAAGTGGTTTCTTTTCTTATGGCTCATTAAGAAACCTTACATTTAATACATAAGCTGTAGCTCTTGTATTTTGCCATTTACCACATTTGTTTAGTCGAATTTAAATTGCTAAAGTTTAAAGCCATATTTGAAAAGATTAATAGGTATTTGATTTAAAAAATTTAGCAAAGAATTCTTTTTTAGATAACCTTGAAAATGAATGCTAGTCGATCTCAGTATGAGCCAAAACAACAAAATTTTTAAAGCTTTTAAAAAGTTTAAAATTAATTTTTTCTGTAATTATTAATCTTAAAATATTTTTGAAATCATATTTTATAAAAAGGTTATTATACAGTGCTGCTGCTATGATACAATTAATCTATCATATTTTGCGAAAAAAAGGTAACCAAAAAAAGAGTAAATCTTATTGGCATTTAAGGTAAGTTAACAATAATTTCGGTGAAATTTGGTAAAATAAAATTTTTTAAGAATTTTTACCAAAATAAGAAATTTTTTTAATTAATTTTTTTTCTGTAAAATGTGGTGAATTTGCCTTAATCTAAGGTGTACCAAATCATAATCTTTAGTTAAGCTTTGGCTGTTTTTAAGCCTTAATAACTCATGTCACTTCAGATAAAAATATTCCGAAAATATTTTGTATTATAGAGTTAACCATGCTTTATAAAAATTGGTTTTGGTTTCGAACAATTTGTTTCATGATAACCAAAATAAAGGTTACTAAAGTTTCAAAAAAACTAAATTTTTAACGAAAAATTTTTAAGGTTTTTTACAAAAATATTTCAAAATAAAATAGTTTTCTGAAAAATCCAAACCATCTTCGCTAGATATTATCATTATATATTTAAATTTTTATTCAAAAAATTTCCGGAATTCAATCATCAATTGAGAAATAAAATTTAAAGATACTAATATTAATGACTTGGAACACCTTACCTTAAATATGTATTAAAAAAAACTAGATTAAACTTTTTAAATTTGATTTAAAAATACTGAAATTTAGTAACTGCGTAACTTCGACTTAATAAAATATTAAGCGTTAAATCTTGCTTTGAATCTTAATAATTTAAATTGATAATAGTCAAGGTTATTTTAAAGGGATAGGATATCAGAATGTAAATTGACTCAGTGTTTATTATCCCACGAGGTTAAATTCAAATTGAAGAAAAGCATCGAACTGCGAATTTGTTGACAGAAATTTAATTAATATCGCAAAATATGATGATAAAGTAGGAGCATCTATAAGAGGATCCTCCAATGTGCATGTTATAAAGCCTAATTAGCCTATATTAAATCTTTTTTGTTCCTCTAGAGGCATTTGTAAATTAATTTAAAAAAAAAATGCTATTATCAAAATAAAATTTTACAATAAATTAGAAAAGAAATTTAGAGTTTTGTTACTTTGTTTTCAAAGAAGACAATAAAATAGGGTTCATATTCTGGATTAATTTTGAGTTTATTGAACCAAAGATCTATTGATATGCCATGATGAATGGTTTAACTTTAAATAAACAAATTTTAGTAATTTAATTTGAATAAATGATGCTCATCTAGATTGAATCGCATGAACATTTATTCTAAAAAAAACTAATAAAATTAGCCATTAAACTTAAATGATTATTTGAAACTCTTGAAAAATTAATTCTTTCATACCAATGTCTCAAAATTGCAACCCAAGAAAAAAAACACATGTATTTAAATCATCATAATATGTAAAATAAATAGATGTGTCTTTTTTTGTGTTGCAATTTTTAGACATTGGTAGTTAAAGGGTTGAATTGGAACTATCTAATGATCGCAAAAAAGCATCTTTTATAAATATAAAATACAACATAAAGATATTATTTTAACAATAATCGTCATTGTTTTATTCGAAAAAATCTAAAAAATTTTCAAATTTAAAAAAAAATCTAGAAACCTGAACAACAACCTTTTATAAGCCCTACCAAATCTTGAATAAAAATCTTTAATTTGAAAATAATCAAAGTAAAAAAAGACCTGTCTAAATACTTAAAAAATGGCTTTAAAATTAAATCGACCGTCAATATTTTTTAATTCATTCTATTTTAATTAAAAAAAAACTACTGCAATATTCGTATTTAAAGGTCAAATTTCTAAGTCTAATTGACTTACAGCTGTCCAAGGATCAAGTACGATAGAAATCTTATCTTTATTGAAAAAATGGCCTTGAAACAATCAAGAGAAAAAATTTAAAAAAATGAAAATTTTAAACAAAAAAACTAATGAAAATGTTTTGTGATAGTTTTTTAGAGTGAAAAAAAAAATTTCAAATTTTAAGCTGATACATCAGATAATAATAATAATGAATCTTAGAAATACCTATTTAATTTTTTAACTTGAGAAACGAAATCTAAAGAAAACAAAATAAAAACAACATTAATCACCAAAAAATAATTTTTTGCCTTGAGCAAATATATTTTATAAATTAAACTTATTGAAAATGAATAATTTTTTTCTTTTTCTTTCTTTAGAAAAAAATAAAATAAAATAGTTATAAATATTTGTTTACGTACCTCTATAGTTTCGGTCGATTTTGGCACATTTTTCAGGAAGCACTTAAATAAATCAGCTATTTTTATAGTCGGACTTGGTATTATTCTCATTTTTAATTCTATGTTTTCGAGAGTTTTTTTAATTGAACTTGTTGTATTTAATGAGCTATTAGGCGATGGATTATTTGATTCTGTTTGTTTAGGCTTTGATTTTGTATCAATTTCATTATCTATATTATTTAAATCGCTACGACTTGAAGTTACGAGTGTTTTAGGTGATTTTTTTTGTAGTTTAATTGTGTTTGTAAGGTTTAAATTAGTTTGTTGAGGCGATTCTATGATAGCTGGTCTAGCTGGGTTCTTGAAAGAAGTCGACTTTTTTAAATTATTCGATGATAAATTAGACCCTGTTGAATAAAAACGATTCGCTTGCACTTTTGGTGATTGTCTTAAAATTGAATTATCATCTAATGGTAAATAGGAGCTAGGTGTATGGGTAGTAGTAGAAGGCGATGGCTTTCGTGTCTTATGTTGAGTATAATTATATGTTGGAATTTGTGTATTTCCCAAATGAGTATAATAAGGTTGTGGTTGATGAATAAATGTCGTTGCTGTTAATTTCTTTTTTGAGTTTAATGATGCGTCAGGATCTTTTTCTTTTTTAATTTTATAAAAAAATAAATAAAATTTATTTAAAAACTCTTCCTATTAATTGTAAAAAGAATGAGAAATAAATTATTTTTAAACTAAAAAATTTTTACCTAAAGTAATAAAACAGCGGGATGAGTTAAACAAAAATAAATTATTCTAAACTTTTTTTTTAAAAAAGTTCAAAATTTTTTTTTAAACCTTAAAATTCCTGAACTCTTTTTTTTATTTTAATCCTTTGATGATAAAGCAAGATAATCTTTAAAAAAATATTTGTGCTTTATTTATATATGAAAATAAAAGCGAATAAGAAAAACATAGAAACCAAAAAAGATGCATTACAAATATTTTATAATCTTCTTTCTTTTTTTTTTATTTGTTACTTGCTTTCAAATTTCGGTCGAAATACAAACACACTGCAATGAAGGCTCCCTCAACAAAAAAATAAAAGATGTAATTTAAATATTTTTAAAAAAAAATTTTTTATCTCAATTTCTTTTTTTTTTAATAATATTTAAATTAATCAGCTTTTATTTTGTTCATTTTTTTGTAATTGAAAGCTTTTTTATATGTGTTTTACTAAATCGTGGGTAAAATGTTGAAATATCGCCTACCTTATTTCTTAAGGTTTTATAGAAATGATAACTGGAAAAAAAAATGAAATATTGATTAACTATGGTATATACTATCAAATATCAATCATAGGAATTTAAATATACCTTACGAATTCTTTAAAAAAAATATCTGTTAAACTCCTTTTCTTTTTATTCTTATTTTGCGCTTTAAAGTACTTGCTTTTTTATTTATTATTGAGATTAGAGGATCTGTTTGAATAGCTTTAAATGACCTTTTCTTCAAAGAAAAAATAAAAATTTCAAGCTTCACATAATTTGCAATTTTTTTCATTTTATGTTTGTAGAGTTTGTTGAATTGCCGACTTATAGAGTCTATTTTCTTATTAATTGAAAATTTTAGTTTGTTTCCATTAGAGTTATAGGTTTAATTTTAGTTCCCTTAAAACTAACTGATAAAACCTGTTGTTTAACTGGTTTCAATTAAAATAAGGCTTAATAGAGTATAAAGATTCTTATTTTACAATTTTAATTAAAAAAGATTTTAAATCAATTTAATAAAGATGACCCCAAAAATTTTTTTTATTATTTTCTATTTGTATGTTCACTGTAAATTTAGAATTTTTTACCTAACTATGGAAAACCTTAAGGCTGAAATTAATTTTTTCATAAAAAGAAAAATGTAAAAACAGATTTTAAGCAAAGAGTACTATAAAATTAATAAAAGTTTTACACTCGAAAAAAAAACGGGTACAAAACTGGTCATTCACAACGACCAAAAATGAACGTTCATGAGCTTTCGTGAACGTTCTTGATTTTCATGAACGTTCACGAACGTTCCTGAACGTTCATGAAAATTCTTAATAGAAAAATTTCAAAATTTTAAAATTTTAATTATTAGAATTTTTTACAAGAAAAATATTTTAACTAATCTGATCATATAACTTTGGAATTTTAAGATGCAATAATACAGTAAACGCTTGCGCATTACTCCTGGAATAAACCAAAATATTCAGGTTTATTCCACAGGAAAACTTCACATCGACACCATGTTAAAAAATTTTTTTAATTTTTTAGGGAAAATACCAAAAATTTTTGATTTTATCGGGGATTAAAACTCAATTTTGAGTTATCTTCCTGGACTGTATTGGGTTGAGTTTTTCGTATCTTACCTAAACATCGTTTGATTCACCCAAAACCGATAATTCTTACTTTTTATTTGGCTTCAGCAATTAATTAGATCGAGCAATTAATAAGATAGCTTTCCATATCGGATCAGTCATTTTTTTTAAGAAAGAATTATTTAATTTACAATTAAAAATATATTCCTAGTTTTTATATGAAAAGAATTAATTATTTGTTTAAAAAATTAATATAATAACCTAATTGCAAATCTTATCTTGAAAAATTTCATTTCAAAACCTTTTTTTAAAGATAAAAATTTAAATTATAAAAGCCAAAGAGACAAAATCTTTAGGTACCTAATTGGACAGGGCTGGTTAATAACCCAATAATTTTAGGATTCTGGGTATCAAGTTTAGGTAAGGTTCAACCCATATCCTAAACCCGTTTTTTTAGGCTCAAAAGACATAATCTCATGTAATTGTATTAATAATTACAAAAAAAATTCCCCTTATTCGGTTCAATATTAATTTAATTATCAAAAGATTAATCTTTTCGTTGTTTTCTATTTTTAAGAGGTTTTAGAGTTTTTTTTAAAGTTAGGAAACAATGAGTTTACAGAGAATATTTTCGAATTTACGAATAATTTTCGTTATGTTTCTTTTTAGTTCTAAAAACTAATCCCCATTTATTTTAGACCAAAAATGAAATCGAATGGTATATCAAAATAACTAAACTACTTGGAAAATAACGAATACATGTTTTTAAAACTGCTAAAATTCTCTAGTGCAGGTTGGTTGAGGGTCAGTTGAATAAACAGGGGTCATTAGGGGTGAGGTATTTATTAAAGTTAAATTTTCTTTTAATTGCCTTTTAAAATGTTTATCAATAGAATTATTTTTTAAAAAAACAACTGGGTACACTCTTGATGTAAATCTTTGTATAAATATTACTCAAAGTAAACCTTTAAGCTTTTTGTGATTGCTTCAGCATCACGAATATAAAGTTAAGGAATTTTTTGAATTTAAATAATTTATTTGTAATCATTCACTACCCTGGTGTCCCAAAAATGAATGTTCATGAACGTTCTTATTCATCCGAATTCATCGGAACGTTCGAAAATATTCAAATCTTTTCAAATTAATTTTGAAAACATTAAAAAATATTTTTAAAATTAAAAAAAAATTTTTTCCTTTAAATATTTTTCTAAACTAGCCAGTTATTTCAATGATCAAAATTTAATTATTTTCTCTAACTTTTAATTTCAGAAGTATAAAAAAATTTATTTTAATATCTCAAGATTTTGCAAAAAATATTTAAAAATTGATATGTTTCAATCTTTTTAAATTTCATCGAGTCAATTACAAGAGTAACTCCATTGATAATTATTTTAAGACTCTGACTAATGGAATTTCTTAGTTATCTTTCTCTAGACTTATTAAAAATACTTGAAATTTAAATTTTGAAATATTTTTTGAATTTTTAACATTGAAATAACTGGCTAGTTCATAAAAAATTATTGAAAAATTAGAATTTTTGAGTGATGAAAGTGTAGGAAAAAAATAATTAGTTTAGAAAAATATTTAAAGGAAAAAATTTTTTTTTAATTTTAAAAATATTTTTTAATGTTTTCAAAATCAATTTGGAAATTTTTAAAATGGCCAGGAAAACTTATGAAAGGTCCTGAAAATTTATGATAAGGTCCGAAAAGATTTGAACATTTTCGAACGTTCCGATGAATTCGGATGAACAAGAACGTTCATTTTTGGAACATATGAACGACCAGGGTAGTAAATTATTCGAGTTTCATGTTTTTTAATTTTGTATTGTTTTAAAAAAAATTTTAAGTACAATACTGCTCATTCACGAACAAAAGTAGGGCGCAAAAACTTCAAGCAGATGATCTAATAGTTATTTTCTGTAATAAATAAATAAATTTCATGAAAAAGAAAAAGTCTCTGTTACTAATGTGAAGTTTTTTAAAACTAAAACTTATAAAACATATAAAACTTATTATGTTTTATGAAAAATAAAACATAATTATTTTTGATAAAACATTTTAACACATAAAATTGTAGATACATGTTGAATTTAAATAATTAAGTTTTATGACTTATTTTAGTTGGTTAAAACTTAAATAAACTCAAGTCATCAATGTTAATTCATAAAGAATTTCTAGTGAAGAAACAAAATAATTTTCTGCTCACTTATTTTCCAAAAAATTTACCATACAAAGATTTCAGATTATGAAAAACCCGTATTTTTTAAATGTTTATATCTTTGGCATTAACAATTTTACTGAGTTTCTTATTGAATCTTAAAAATATCTTGTTAAAAATTCGAATATCTATGTTGAAAACTTATGCAAACTCGCAGTCTCCTCTAAATTAGAACATTTTTTTAAACGAAAAATTTTTTGCGTGAAAAATAAAAATAATAATAATAAAAGTAATTAAGATTTAAATATAATTCACTAAATTGATTTTTCGCTTTATTTCTTATAATTTGCTTTAATTAAGTAAAATAATCTCAGACTGAACCTAAAGTCGATAAATTTATTTTTTTAATTCCCTCAAAGGATTCAGCCTAAAAAATATTCAATATATTATAGATTAATAAGTTTTAAAAGTTTTAACCAACTAAAAAAAGTCATAAAACTTAAATATTTAAATTCAACATGTATCTACAATTTTATGTGTTAAAATGTTTTATCAAAAATAATTATGTTTTATTTTTCATAAAACATAATAAGTTTTATATGTTTTATAAGTTTTAGTTTTAAAAAACTTCACATTAGTGTCTCTGTTTTAAGATTATTAAATTTTAAAATAAAATTTTGAATTTTTTTTTAAATTTTCCTTTTAATTTTTTTTCATTTAAGTTACAAAATATCTTATTTTGTCTTTTATTTTGAAAAAGAAAACTGTTTGAAAAAATTAAAACAAAACAAAATAGCTTTTTTGAAAATTTAATAGCAAATTCTCTTCCAAAAAATATTTTTAAAAAACAATTTTTTATGTTTATTTTTATGAATAAATGAAATGTAAATCAGTTTAGCAATAGATAAAGACACTAGCTTGTTGTTTAACCTTGAAACTTGATGGAATTTAATTTAATTTCATAGTTTTATGAAAAGATTATAAATATTATTTTGTATATCACAAATAGCTTGCTAAATCAATCAAAAATGCTTATGAATTTTTATTTAAAAATAATTATAGTAAAAATAGTTTTGATTTGTTTTGAAATTTAGAATTTAAATTTTTTTCGGAAATTATTATTCAAAACAACTTTGTCATTTTGTTTTGAATATTTAATTTTGGATAAAAATTTTTTTTTTGAATCCACAAAACTAATTGCCGTTCAAACGCTTAAAAATAAGTTTTGCCATAAATCATTATTGAGTTTCCTTAGAATATTAAAAAAAAGAGAAAAATTAGGTTTTAGTTATTAATAAACTCAAAAATACGATTTTTATAAAAGGAAAAGGAAATTTTTGTTTTTCACCCAAATAAATATTAATTATTATCGAAAATATTCATATTCGACGACTCATGAAAACTAATGAACAATTATCTAATGAAAAATTATTTGTTTAATTCGCGAATGACCAGTATGGTATTCATTATTCATCTGTATCTAATTTCAGATAAATCTCTCGAGTTATGTTTAATCAATGTTGTTTAACGGGAAAATAAATATAATTTGCTGTAATTTTGAAAAGGTATTGAAATCTTTATAGGACTGCTTCAGAAACTTGGAATCGAAAAATTCACTATTCTTTAATATTTAGACAATAATTAGTCTGAGTTATTCAACGTAAGTAACATCTGTATTAATTATGTCCCATCTAAGAAAGAAAATTAAATAATAGAGGAAATTGAAAACATAATTAGATTTCTGAAACTATGTCATCAGCTTTTCACCAAAAGAAAAAAATAAAATCTATTTTAAAGGGATCATTCGTTGAACTAAATTTATTTTTGTTTATGGAAAATTCCGTGTTAAAAATTCAAAATTATTCTTACCCCGATTAGATGAGCTTTGATATGTCGAAGGTGCAAATAATTTCGATGAATTATTCGAAAATTCATTATCGATTTTTCGATTATTCATATTCGATAAACTATTCAAAGAGCCTGTATAAACAGGTGAGCTAATGCCCGGACTATTAAGAAATTGATAACCATTTTTCGAACCTGTATATAATTGGTTTTTACGTGTTGGTGATGAATTATTAAAATTATTGCCAGACGAATGCATTCATTCAAAGTGTAAACAAATTTATTTAAAAAAAAAACAAAATTAATTTTTCAAAAAAATAATTCACTCATTCAAGATAAATTATTTTTGATCTAAAATATTTAAAAAAATAAAATAAAATACCTTGAGATATAAATTTTAAACAAAAAATTCAATTAATTAGTTCTTTTCCACAATACAAAAATTCATCAAAAAGCTAATTTTTCAAATTGTTTTTATTTTTTGTTAGTTAATTTTTAAGATAAGTCGATCAAATATATTCGCAAATTTTTTTTCTCTCTAAAAGAAGTCATCAAATATAAAAAATATTTTTTTTTCTTGATCAAGATGCTATCACTTCAGAAGAATGTGTTTGATTTAGGAATATAGAAAAAAATACAGTTATTTAATTTAAAAAAGAAAAAATTATTAAAATTTAAAAAATTAATATTTTTTTTTTTTTGAAAAAAATAAAATAAAAATCACTCTTTACAATAGGCATAAATAATTAAATCTTAAATCTAATTTTTGATTTGATAATTCATTTTGTTTTTTTTTGTTGTGTTCTCTTCTTTTAAAAAAATAAATAAATTCTAGAAGAAAAAAAAAATAAAATTTTTAATTTAAAGTTTAAACAACTAACCTAAAATATTTTTTGTAAAGCTATTGAAAAAAAAAAGAGAGAAAAAGAAAAACGAGAGAAAGAAAAATAATTTCAAGAGATTTTTTTTCTTTCTTTCTTACTTTTTTCTTTTTTACTTGGTCACTCGGGAAAAATAACAATTTTTTTTTTGAAAAATTTTTTTTCAACTTTTTCGCTATTTGTTTTAATATTTTAGTTGCCTTAGTTGCATTTCAAATTTTTTTCTATTAACTCGAAAAGTAGTCATCACTACATGGATAAGAGTAAAAGAATACTATTTAAACCATTTGTCAACGAAATCTTAATGTAACAAATTTTCTTTTTCAAATTAAAAAAAAAATTATAACAAGGTTTATAAATTATTAAAATAATATTAATAGAAAAACGATACATAATTTTCTAATTTCAAGTTAGCGTCTTTCGGTCGTGAAATTGCTCAATTCTTTAATAAGTATATATTTGTATTGTATAGACGAACCTTTACGAAAAAATATTTACTTAAAGAGTAATTACTCAGTTTTTTATTATTTTTTTTTAATTTTATATAATTTTTGCTATTATAGGTTGCAATGAATAATAAAGTAGCTATAATGAATACCTATAAAATAATTAAATATTAATGCATTTAAACTATATATTAAAAGATATTTAATTTTAATTTTGTCACGTGGTTCCTTGTACATAAAACTAAGGCTTAGAATTAGAAACAAATTAATTTTGTCTTTATTCATAGGTATAATAAGTTGGATACTAAATACTACATAAAAGATAAAACTCTTATATTGAAAACAGACAATTCAAATTATTAAATAAAAATTTTAAAACAATTTTTATGTTCTTTTTTTGTGGACTTAGCTATCAACTATTAATCGTTTAGTTCTTTTTTTTTTGACTTAGATTAGAAAGTGTAACAAGGCTTTCAATTTAAATAAGGTCAGCATCCTTTAAAATGTTTATAAATAAAAATAAGTCAATATTTTTTTTAAAAAATGAATCATTGATAACAAATATATAATAGAACGTGACTGTGTTGATTCCAATTAAATAAAAAATATTAGTATCGAAAAAGCTTTTTAGTTGTGATGTTTCAAAGAGATTAGCTTGAATCAATTGTGATTATGCTAAAAAAAAATTAAAGCATTCATATTTTCTAGTAAATAAGGCTTTAAACTTTTATCATGATTCTAAATTACAACTAATATGCTTAGAGTATTAGTATAAAAACTTATATAAAAATCTATCTAAATTTAATCCTTTAATCAAAAACAAATTTTGATTTGAGCATTGAAAAACAAAATTATTTGCTAATCAACCTTACTTAAATTAATACACATATAAATATTGTATGCATTTAAAAATAAATAAAAACTAAAAATTTTAATTTAAATAAAATTACTTAACTTAAATTTTTAATGAATAACATTTAGTTAGAGATAGTTTAATTGGATTGTCATGGGTGTTTGAAAAAAAAATTCGAATAAGTTTCTAAATTATCTCTTGGTGTTAAATTGAGTATAACACTTGTCCAATCCAACTTGTAGTCGGTGAAACAAAACTTTAATTTACTTTGATTTTATATATTGCTTCTCCAAATATGAAAATTATTTTTTTTCAATAAATAAAAATGTATGATTTGGCAATTTTTTTTAAAAGTAAATTGAGTAATTTGATGTCAAAATTTCAACATTATTTAATTAGGCAAAGAGAAATTATTCATGTTCAAAATTTATTTTGTTAATAACTTTTGAACGGAATAATTCTGCAAAATGCTTAATTATGCACAAAAAAACATGCTAAATTTAATTTGAAGCTTTCTAAAAATTGTGCTAATTCTTACAGAATGTACTAAATGTAAAAGTATAGAAGCAACTGCGTAATTAAATTTTACATATTTTGCAGAAATTGAATTAAAATTTAGCATGTTTTTTGCAGAACTTTAAAATCTATTTCCGTTCAAAAGTTATTAAAAAAATAAATTTTGAGCATGAGCAGATGAGCAAGAATTTCTCTTCGTCTTTAATTACGCAATAAAATTATTTAAAAAATTTAAAATAGAAAAAATAGTCATTTTAAGTCGATTATAAAATAGGATATTTGGATATGATATTTGGGCTAACGAGAATTTATGGTAAATTTACCGAATTTTACGTACCGTAAAAACTGACAAACTAGCCCAGGGCTAAACATGAGTATTAGCCTATAAGCACCCCCTCTAAAAAATGATATAAGCCCATCCCATAAAATACATATAGGCCCTGGGCTTTTAATTAAATACCTTGTAATAAAATTATCATTATTAAATACAAGCTCATGGGGTAAAAAAAAAAATTAAATACAAGCCCATGAGGTATCAAGAAAAGAATTAAGTACAAGCCCAAATGTTCCATCGGCAGCTCCGTTACTTGATATCAAATAAAAAATTCATTGACGATGTAGTCGACGATAATGCTCGAGACGTTGACGGGTTTCAAGAGGGCGAAGAATTGACTATCAACGACAATTTAGATGAAGATTCAGATATGGAAACCGATACCGAATCGGATGATGAAAATATTTGATTTTTTTCTCTTTTATTTTCTTTTTTCTAAAAAAACTAAAATCGAACATTATTTTATATTTAAATTTTAACAAATTTTCACTTTTCCATTATTTAATAAAAAAAATTGTACATAAGCCCATGGTCAGTTCAATATTAATTTATTCATAAGCCCATGGTAATATCAATTTTAATATACATATAAGCCCTGGGCTTCTCCTTAAAATAAAACCAAGGTTGATATTTTTTAGCCCCCCCAATTATTTAGCATAAGCCCATGGGCCTGTTTGTCAGTTTTTACGGTAAAAATGGTGTAAATTTATTAACAAAATTTAATTAAATTTAAAATCTTGTCAATACTTTTCGAATTTTTTTTAATAACAAAATCCGTGTTAAAACTTTTTAGAGATCTAAAAATTAACTTGAAATTGGAAGTTTTTAAAAGTAAGACTATCATGACCAAAATTACTTTTATTTATTAAAAATATTTATGCTTTGAAAAAAGATCCACTCTAAATAAAGACCTTAAAACGTACTAAATATTTTTGCGAAAGAAAAAAATTAATTTTGTTAAAATTACTAAGTAAAAAAATTTAAATAAATGATTAATTATATGATTAGGATTTATACTGCAAGTTTAATAATGAAACTAGACAGTTTAAAATATTAAAAAAAATAACAGTTTAAAAAAATATCCGTTGATAAATTTTCAAAATTTAAAACCTTATCTTTCTAAAAATACCCTATGAATCAAATAATAATTATTCTGTAATTAAAACTACAAACTTTTTTCATTCATCGACCTAAATTTGAAATGTAAAATTTAATATAGGTAAAACTAATAAATTAGAATATAAATAAATATTTTTTAAAAAATAAAAAAAAAATTTCAAAATTTTGAAAATTAAATTTATTTTTTAATGAAAATTTGAGTTCAATATTTCTCTTGTCTTGAAATTTTTAACAAAATCATCTTTATTTATCTTAAAAGATCATTTTTGTTAACTGGTCGATATCAATTTAATAGATTTGACGATAATTTTAAACATTTTCACGGTCTATTTGGAAACCAAAACATTTTAAAATGAATATATATATATATTAATAAACTGTCTATAAATATTAAGCGTAAAAGTAATATCTTGTATTATTTAATTTATTCGAATAGGGACAAAATAAGTGCCTTGCGAAATTCCCTTTAAAAATATTTTTAATCAATCTTTAATTAAATTAAAAATTGTATTGAAAAATTTTACATTTATTTGAAAAAAAAAGCAAAACTCATCAAGAATCGCTTGCGTAAAATTAACTTTGCATTTTTTCTTTATTTATCAATTTTTTATCCAATATTTTCACGTTTTGAAGTTTGACATATCATTTTCGAAATTTTTATATTCTCCTTTTTCACTAGACAAATTTGGACGATTAATGAACGTTCATATTAACGTTTGAAGGCATTTTTTTTGGAATTCGTGAATGACCAGTATTGTAAAATTCAAATTTATTATTTTTATGCCGAATTTCGTAATTCAAAGAAGCATTTTTGCATTTAATTTAAACAAGGGTTGCTTTTATAATTTCTTTTTTTCAATGATTAATCGGATTAAGACTTGGTTTTACTCTATTGCACTAAATAAAAGTTTTGCATACTCATGGTAAAGTATTAAATGAGCATTAAATTTAAAATTTTAAGAGTCCATAAAGTTAGAAAAAATAGATCATTAAAATAGTTTGAATGGAATAATAAAAAATCTAATTTTTCAAGCTTGTAATGACCCGAATTATACTTCTGGCAGAAAATTGTCTCGTTTATGTAATTTTAGGTGCTGAATTAAGAAATACAAAAAAAAATTATATATGATTGCTAAAACAATCAAAAACCTAAAAAATTGAAATTCAGGTGCTTTTACTGAAGCCAATGAACAAGATGTGAAAGGTTTTTTTCCAGCTTTCAAGATAAAAAAACATGGTTTAGTTTGTTTTGGAAAAATAAATATTTAAAAAATTCGAATTTATGGCGCATTGGCCTTTAATTCAAAATTAAAATTTTGAAAACTCAGGAAAGATTGTTAACTTGATAGTCGATTGTGTGTTTTATAAACTCATGAAAAAGTGTCTTTATGACTATGACTGCAGGTCTACTTATTAACATCGTATAAGAACTCGTTGAAAACGTTGAGTTGAAATGAGACCAACGAAATATATGAATACACCAAATCTTCATTCACCGGAAACAAATGGGTTGTTATTAGTCGTACCAATTATACAATACCACTGAGTATTGAGTATTACAAAAAATACCAAAAATACTTTTACAAAAGATTTAAAAAACATAACAAAATTCTTATAATAAAGTTTTTGAAATATTCGAAAAGTATCTAAGCATTGTGTTGATACTTCTTGTCAAAAGACTTTTTTAAGATGTTTGAGCTATGGTTACGGTTACGGTCAAAAGTTACAGTTGGCGGTTGACGTTACATTTATATTACAACCACTGTAGGTATCAAAAGAAAAGTATGGTGGTATTGGCTACCCTAATTGTTAAATTTAATACCATTCAATTGGCATATACAATTTTTTGGTTTTTTAAGTTATAATTTATTCTCATTAAGGTTTCACAATTAAAATTTTTGAAATAAATTATTAAAATTATATAATTTTATTAATTTTAACATTAATTATTATTAGATAGCAACAAAGAGTACTTAATGATAGTTTTTTTGAAAATTTATTTTTGAATATTTTTCGAAAAAAAAAAGTAAATCCGCAAATACTAACCATGTCAGACTGGAGTCGTTTCGATATTAATAATGCGATTTGGAATGTTCCCAATCGTTATGTAAATTTGAATCCATTAGGTTATGGAGCATATGGTCTAGTTTGGTAAAAATGTGCTCTAGCAAAAAAAAAACTAAATTTAATTTTTGTCTTTTATTTCTAAGTTCGGCATTAGACAACACTACTCAACAACAAGTAGCTATTAAAAAGTTATCGCAGCCATTTACAACAAGAGTTCACGCAAAAAGAGCCTATAGAGAAATAAAACTTTTAAAGCACGTAGATCATGATAATATTATTCGATTATTGGATATATTTACTCCAGCTAATTCATTCGAGGAAATGCAAGAAGTGTAAGTATAGAATCGATTTTGCTCGATTTGTTGATGATTTTCAAAAAAAAAAGATATTAAAAAAAATTAAAATTTTAGTTTTTAATAATAATTTTTTCTTGTAAGGAAAATATTTTAAAAAATTTTACAATTATACAAGTTAGGCTTTTTATTCGATTTACCTCTAGCAATTAATTGATAATTTAAACAATTTCCGTGTGTTTTTCGGGACCTAGGAGGGTAATCTATCAGCTTCTGATACAATATTTAAAAAAAATTATTTATTTCCTAAGAAGTTTATTTAAATTTTCATGTAGCAGATAAGCTAAAGATAAGCCTAATTAGTTGATTAGTTGAGTACTTTATTCTCTAGTAAAATTATATTTATGATCTTGTATAAATTAAATAAGATTAAGAATCTAAATAAAACTATAGTAACTTAAATTTACCACATTATGAAAAAATGCAGCGGTTTGTGTTTACTTAATGATAGTGAATGCACTCACCATTAGAAACGCGGGCATATGCTTCTACTTTCTATTCTTTTTAATTGCTTCTATTTAATTTTTAATTTTGAAAATGTTCAACTGAGTACTTCTGTTTCGACATAAAAACTATTAAATCATGAACTATGGAACAGTTTATTTCAAACTTACTTTTGCAGGTAGAATGCACCTAAAACAAAAAATTCCTTTTTATTCAACATATCACTTGAAATCTCGTTTATGTCAAAAAAGCTTGATTTTAAACACATATCACTAATAAAACATTTACTTATGCTAAAACACATTGTTTAAACACTTTTTTAGCTTTCAAAATTGCAAAATAAACTTGAAAAATTGATTTAGAGTAACTCTTTAAAAATCTTAAAAAATATAAAATGTATTACGTTCAATTTTCCGAGCCTGATTTTAATCGGTTTAAATCTTTTTTTCCGACAAAATAACTTAAATTTTCTGGTAGAGATTTTTATACTCTTTCAGAAAATATATAATATTTTCTGTGTTCTAATAAATTATGAATATAATTGGAATATATCATTCTTTTCAAAATTTCAGAAGCTTTGAACCCCTATGAGAAATTAAAAATATTAGAAAAGTCAAACGTTTGTTCAAGAAACAAAAAGAAGATTTTGAAATTTGGTGAAATAGGTGCGTCTACTTACTTTTACAGAATTTAAAAGCATCTCCTAACTTTCTAAAAGCCGTAGGCATCACAACTTAAATTTTAAAATTCGTCTAAATAAAAAATTGTAAAATGACAGTCAGAGAAAAGTTTTATAATCGAGGAATTATTGTAAATTTATATGATTTTAATATAGAATAGGAGGATTCAAAAATTTTATGGAAGATTACTCAACGCGAAATTCTATGAACTTTAAATTTGAGAAGGATTTTTTAAAAGATTTTGGTGCAACTATCTACGGATTTTCTGTCTAAAATAATGTCTTAAACTTAAGTATTAAAACAATTCTCTGAGACCTTGCTCTATTCCTGGCAATTAGTGATTTTAAAAATTTGTTTGAGAAATTTATTTTATGCATAAATGACACTAAACTTTATAAATCAATTAAATATATTCTTATTACTTTGTTCTAATAGATACTTGGTTACAAATTTAATGACCTCCGACTTAAACAATGTACTTAGAACACAACGGTTAAGTGAAGACCAAATCAAATTTTTTATTTATCAAATACTGCGTGGATTAAAATACTTACATTCAGCTAGCATAATTCATCGAGATTTAAAGCCAGGAAACCTTACAGTTAATGAGGACTGTGGTCTAAGAGTAAAATGATATAAAGTAGAATTTAATTCAAAATTATATCTTAAATTTCAAATTTTAGATAATAGATTTCGGGCTAGCACGAAGTGAAACTGAAGAAATGACTGGTTATGTGGCCACACGTTGGTATAGGGCACCTGAAATTATGTTGAGATGGTCTCATTATACAAAAGCAGGTACTATTTCAATAACAAAAAAAATAATTACAAATAAATAGTTGATTTATTTCTTTTTAACAGTTGATATTTGGAGTGTAGGTTGCATTTTAGCGGAAATGTATATTCAAAGACCACTCTTTCCAGGATCTGATCGTAATTTTTTTTTTATTTTCATAATAATAGTTAGCGATTTTTGTCTTTTAAAATTTACGAAAAATCTAAATTATATTTGAAAATTTTAAGATGTGAACCAACTTAATAGAATATTAGACGTTGTTGGTTATCCTTCAGATGATTTACTAAAAGAAATAAGTGATGATGCAAGGCAGTATCTAGAGCGTACTCAACGGAGACAGCAAAGAGTAAACTTTACGGAATATTTTCGGGAAATTCAAGATCCAACAGCATTGGATTTAATTGAAAAGATGTTACAATTAGACCCAAATAATCGAATAACGTGCGATCAAGCACTTGAGCATCCATATTTAGAAACCTATCATGATGAAGAAGATGAACCTGTTGGCCAAAATTTTGATGATAGATTCGAAAATCAAAATGTGTCCGAGTTAGAATGGAAAAGTAATTCTAAATTTATGTTAAACAAAAACATAAAAATTATTAAAATTTTTTTTTCTTTTAAAGAGTTAATTTTTGATGAAATCAAAAGCTTTGTTCCAAATAATACAGATTTTTTGTAGTTATGTTGAAGCGTTAGAATATTGATTTTGTTTTTTTAAGCTTGAATTTTTTAAAATTAGATATAATAAATAATTTCAATAATAATAAAATTTTACACATAAAATTTTTAAAAGGATATTTGAATGTTTTTTTACTTTACTTCCAGTATCCTTTACAAAGAAAAATTTATCTAACCAAAAAATAAAAAACCCAATACGAATTCTGTTTCTTTTTCTGTTTTGTTCATATAAAAGATATATGATTTAAATGCATACAACTGGCAGCAAGGGGATACCGTAGCGAAAAAGTTGTTATTTTTTCCAAATTTCTTTCGAATCTTTTTCTATTGAAATTAATTGGATTTTACTGTAAAAGCGTAACTTATCCTTTTTGATGAAATTATAGCCTTTTTTTTCCAGTATATAATTTCAACTTTCTTGTAATTAAAAACAAAAATTGATTCAATATGTTAATAGAAAAACCGTTAATTGCACTGATTATTATAATAAAAATAATTATCAATGGATTTTTTAGTCTAAATTAGGACTTGTAGAAATTAAATTTTAAGAGATTAAATTGGTTTACATAGTAATAGTGAGCGGCTTAATGGGCTCTTTTGTCTATTAGAAGATGAGTCTGTTAAAGATGATGTAAGTCTCATATTTTTTTAACGATAGATTGAACTTTTGAAAGATGTTTAAGATGAAGTGATGAAAGTCTTTTGCTACCTGCGTGCAAAAATGAACAAAAATGTTTGAAATGCAAAGGCAAGCATCAATCTAATAATAATATTTATTCAATTTTACTTTAAAAAAGTGAATTTTTATTTGCCTTTTTAATAGTAAATTAAAATTTAACCTAGTAAAAGTAAATTTTCGATTTTTTAATGCCTAAAGTCATACTTGAAATCTTAAAATCGATCGAAGTAAACAACGTTAACTTCAGGAAAACATACCTAAAAAGCATTACTTTTTTCTTTTGGTTACCATGCAAAAAGTTTTGAGTTGATTCTAATTGATAAAGCTTTGGTCAATATTCTCACAATTTGATTTTTTGGTTCATAGTTCTCATCCATATAAGAGAAAATTTTAATATTTTTAGTTTTAGGTTCAATAACTAAACTTTCATGATTATTTTCAACTGCATTTGAGTCATTTTTTGGAAAAAGAAAAATTCTTATTGTAATCTTCCATCTAAAAATTATTTCGTCATCCCATTTTTGTAGCTCATTATCACTTAGCCATCTTTCCCATATTTTTGGGTCAAAATTGCTGCGATTGCATAAATCGGATCATCTTCTCAGAATACAAAACTGCGCCCACAGACTCTCCAAAAGATTGGCCTTAATATTTTCACAATATTTTTATCATTTTTTTTACTAAAAAATTTATCACCTGCTTCTACCTTTTCTTTGAGTAAATATGACTTGTTTGTCGGCAACTTTTTCAACTTTTACTTTCTCAAATTGGGTAGTGTCTGACAAAGCAAAGTTTGATTACCAATTGAAGCGTATGAGCTAGGGTTGTGCATCGATTATTTTTTTTATTTTCGAAAAAATAATCAAAATTTCGAAAAACTTAAACAAAAAGGTAAAAATTAAGGCAAAAAAAATAAAACAAACGATAAAAAGAAAAGTGAAAGCGAAACAAAATAACTTAAAACGATTTACTAAAATTTTGAAATATGATATCGATGCTTAGTATCGAAAATTAATATCGAAATATTATTCGAAAAAATTGATCGAATAAATAAAAAAATTTTACTCCTAAACTGAAACGCAAGCACTATATCATTTCTGAAAAAATTTTCCAAGTAATTTTTGAGAGTAAAACAGTAAAATCCAAAAAAAGTAAACTACTTGTTTAAACACCGTTTATCAAAGCATACATAAAACAAAACCAAAGCAGAAACAAAACTAAACCGATACATAAACATTTTAAAATGGTTTAAAATTGTTCATGTTTTCGGTTTTCGTAAACTTTGTTTTGGATTGTACTGTAAATTTTTTAAAAATTTTAAAATCAAACGTGAATTTTTTTAAAGGAGTGATTAATATAAAAAAATTTATTTATTATAAACCTTTAGTAAATCTATAGAACCAATAAAAAAAGATTTCCCTAAAGCATTGTATCTAAAAATTTTTCTTTGAAAATATTTCCCAGAAAAAAATTACTTTTTAAAAAAAAATTTTTTTCGCAGAACTTTATTTCAGAAATATTATTTACTAAAATGACATTATCATAATTTAAAAGACAACAAAACAAATTCTCAAAAATTGATACGGAAAGCTTAGGTGAACCTTTAATGTTTTTTAAATCACCATAGAGCTTTGTATCCTAACATCAAATGCTTTAAATTTATTTTCACTTCGCCAACAGTATCGGCTGAAAGAATAGATTAATAATAATTTTTCAATAGCAGGTATAATCCTAAATGATTTTAGAAATATATTGAGTGCTAAATTTCTTGACAAATTAATTTTTTTTATAAAAACCATTTTAAATTATTATGCTATATATTCATTATTTAAATTTTTTTTTATTTTTTTAGATTTTATTTTTACCGAAAAATTAATCAAAATTGTTAAATCGAAAAAAATAATCGAAAACGAATATCGAAAATAAAATTTTTCTTTCTAGTATTTCTTGTTTCGTAAATATTGTTTAATCAAAAATATTTCGATTGAATTTAATAAAACGATAAGGTTCGATTTTTCTATCTGTTTATTTTCTTTTCTGTTAGAAGTGTATCGAACGCTTTTTAGCGATAATAATCGATTAACAACTAATCGATGCACAACCCTAGTATGAGCAATACAAGCGAGCCTCGTCGAAACAACCGACAAGAATCAAAAATGCTTTTGTTCAAAGTTGGACTATTAAAAAGGCCTGATTCGGTCGACTACATCGAGAACAACCCTTTGTTTCCGCTCTGTTAAAAAGGCTTTTATCCTATCAAGTAGTTTTCTCCTCAAGCAAATTGCCAGAGTTGGGAAACTGAAACTGATTAACTGATCAGTTTCAGTTAATTTCAGTTATCAGTTAAACTGAAACTGACTGATTACTGATTTCCAAAAACTGCCAGTTACTGATTTTAACTGACAAAAGTTTGGTCTAGTTTAAAATAAAAGAAATATTTCAAAATAAAAATAAAATAGCCATAGAAAGAAATCTATAAATTTTTCTAACTTAGAACTTTAACTTAGAATCATTTTTTACACTGTTGTGAGTTACAAAACTTAGAATTCAGAATAAAAAATAACGTAGGTAGTGGATTTATCTTTAGAAATTTGTCAAATTTAATTTTTTCAAAAATTAAAAAAAATTTCATATAAAAAACCATGAAACGTTTATTTTTTTAAAATATTTCTAGTAAAAAAATAGTTTCGTTTTTTTTTAAATAACTGAATTTAACCGATTTTTGAAAGTTACTAAAAAACTGAAACTGACTGATAACTGATTTCTAAATAACCGATACTGACTGATAACTGAAAATTGAAAAATCTGATTAACTGAAACTGACTGATAACTGAATTTAATGTAACTGATCCCAACTCTGCAAATTGCATAAAATTTTTCGATTAGTTCCTGATGAGGAACAAGGTCAAACGCTATTAAAAAATCGATAAACAAAATATCAATGTCGAAACCCCTTTTTAACGCTTTAGTTATAATATCGATTCTAAGAGGTTTGTCACACAATTTTTGAACTTTACAAAGCCATGTTGGTATTTGCAAATAAGCTTGTGTTCTTCGAGGAAATTAATCATGCATTTTTTGATCAATTTTTCCATTACTTTACAAATTATGGATGTTAAGGCAATAGGTCTATAGTTGGACTTTTTTTGAAAATTGGTGTAATATTTGCCTGTCGCCAAGTAATTGGAATTTTCGAGCTATTGAATGATGCTTTAAAAATTAATGACAATGAAACAGAAAACTCCGATGCACATTCATTTAATATGGGGGGGGGGGCTCATGCCGTCAACGCCAGGGGATTTTTTTTTGATTGGAATTGTATATTAATATTTCATTGCAGTTTTAACAAAAAAATGAATGTTAGGTGAAGTGTTAACCTTTTAAATAAATGTTAGAACTTTATAAGTGCTAAACTTCTGTGTGTCGAAAAAATTATATTAGTATAAGTTCTAACATTTATTAAAAAGTTTATAAGCACTTATTTTATTATTAAAAATTTGACTTTGAAGATATTACTTAAAGTGTCTTGAAGTACAGGAAAATTTCTGTTTAAATTTCTATTTAAATCGATTTATTTTGACGAGATTTATTTTTATGTCATTTTTAAGAAAAATAAAGAGTTCGGACTAAATTCTAAACCATACTGAGTGATCCATCTAATTTAAAATATTCTAATTTTAAGACATAAATCTTAATATTTGTTGATGAGAATTAATTTGTGTATATAATTTTAGAATTAGAAAATTTGCCAAAATTTTTACTTTTTATTAATTAGAAATATTTAATTTGAAAATTGAAATCAATTGATCATTGAGGTTACTATAAACACAGCAACTAAAAGCTTCTATTACTAGATTCTCTTTTTTATGCTTTGTACTGAGCTCTCTAGTATATAAACTAAAACTGGTTCCTAGGGTTTTGTCTTCCCAGACAAACTTATTTGTCTGCGACATTCATGTAATAGCCTGGAAAGACTTCTTCCACATGTCTGTCAGAAAAGAATTTTGCAGACATCTAGCATGTATGAAATTGATGTTACATACATGTCACATGGATGTTTAAAAAAAGAAATGAAGGCAAAGAAATCATATTATGGAAATACCAAACTCTCAGAAAGTTTACCAAGAATTACCAGAAAAGCCAAAAGCTCCGAATTCACCAAGAACTTAAATTTCCGAAATTGCCAACTAAACATTTTTTAGAAGTCATTATAATGAACAGAATTACCAGAGATTACCAGCTAGCTAATATAATTTGCGAGCCCTTAATTGTCCGAAAAACATATTTTTTTTCTTTTATTTATAAAACTTACTTACTATTCTGACTTGTCTTGTCTAGTAGTATATTTCCATAATTAGTTAGAAGTAAATTAATTAAAATGTATTGAACTTAAATTATAATTTTTTTTTAAATTAAAAAATAAACTGAAAATTATGAAAAAATTCGAAAATATATACTATAATTTTCATTTAACTTGGGGTTGACTTATTTTTTAAAGCTCAAATTGAAATTTTTTAAAAAAAAAAACATATAACATACATAATACAGACAATTTTATCCGTCACATAATGATAAAAACATGTTTCATGTATGTTGCAGATAAATTAATTTGACTCGGTGTTTAGTTAATGAAAAATTGGTTTCAAATCAATGACTGAATAATAATTTTAGTAAACGATTAATAATTTTAGATTGCTTGATCAAAACTCTTATAGCCAAATGGAATGAATGGTGGTTTCACTTTATATTCTGTAAATTCTGACAAAATAAAAAGTGTAAAATTGCTTTTACAACGATAATCAAACATTTACTTCCATTTGTGTTGTGAATCAAATGCATTTTGTAGAGTTTCTAATTTATGCTTAATTAAATTTAATGTGATCTTTTTTCAAAAAACAGCATGCTTCTAAAAAATTCATCTAATATTAGCATGTTTAACCTTTCATCCAATATTATATACTGTGGCTTTCTCTTATAATTTTCACCGGTCATCAGTCTGATTGTAGTTTATAAAGAGTTGATAAGTTTATAAACTTATCAACTGATTGATAAATTGAAGGATGTTTTTGTAACATATTATTAAAAAAATTATGCCAAGCTTCAACAAAGTTATTTGTACGGGGCAAACAGTCATTTTTTCTGCTATTAATATTCCACAATACAACATCAAAAAGTGGACTAGCATAAATTGTCTCAATCTTGATTCGTTTTTTAACCAGACTTTTTAATTTCCTCTCGACCTATCTAAGTTTCTTCTAGATATTTAAAAAATTCATCAATCTTAATGTTCAATAGTTTTATCAATACCAGAATAAATCTTACATCACTAGAAGGTATAAAAGCCAAAATTTGAGGGAACTTCAAAATTTTACTATAAAGAGGAGATGCGTTGTAAAAACCACTTAACCAAAAGTTTGAATTTTTCGCCAAATGGCTTGTTTAAAGAGGAAAAAACAGCCATAAACAAATAGTATTTCGTAAAACTTTAGCCACACTATTCAAAAAAGCTTTTTCAAAATCAGAGGTAATTGATTTTAAACTTATTTTTAAATAATTTGCTATTACCTCTAACACTCTGATTTATAAACTCTCATTTTTTCTAGGTAATATAGAATATACAAGTAGGGCACATCTACCACGTGTTAAAGCATGTATTGTATAAATTTGACAAATCAATTTAGGAGCAATACTAAATGTGCCATCGGCAAAACAATTATTTTCCTCCAGCTGTTTCATGTTTTCAGCAGTAGAAAAAAAAAACAGTCATCATCCTCTGCTCCTGAATCATGAATTAAAAACATTTTACCATCTTTTCCATTTTTTATAACTTATCACAGCTTGACGATCGGCATTATAAGTTGGTATTGTTGCTATTGCTTCTTTTGATGTTACCAATCCTTGATATTATCTGACGTGGAGCAATGGTCGAGTAAACTTTAGAACAAGAATATGCAGTATCCTTAATAATTCTATTCTTTTCTTTATGATCTAAAGCTGAATTATAAGATGCGTGATTATGAACCTCATCCCCAAAATTCTTAAAAGAGACTATATATTCTTTACCGTCGGTTTCACATTTGGCATAACAAAAGCTTTTATTGTTTAAACAACGCCACTTAAATCCATTTTTATCATAATTACGATAGAAATATTAATTCAAAGCAAGTTGTGGTCTATCATTTTGAGATTTAGTCACTTTACCAATTTTTGGACATATTTCGATCTAGATATAATATTTATTATGCATTAATAAAAATAAACATATTTCAGTGATTAAAAAGAAAATGGTGACTAAATTAGTGATCTAACTAAATACTTTTTCTATTGAAAAGTATTCAAAGCGATTTGTTCCTCAATTTTTCAGTGATAAAACCTAAATTTGACTAAAGTTTGTGGCTTTAAAACCGTGACCGAACTGTATAAAATTTTATAACATGTTAAATTGAAAGAGGAAAAAATTAAATTAAATAATTTTTTAATTGATTATTTGATATTAAATTAATATCAAATAATCATGACAGTTTGTAGTGGAAAGTCACAGCATCACCTGAATTTTTCACTAACTAAATGTTTTTTAACTTCATTCGTTATTAATAAATTGTTAAATTAGAGAGATAATCTAAAAGCATTTATAGTACGTGGCCGGTTGGACTTACACATAATTGCGGTTTAACGGTACGGGAATATTTTGAAGGGGATGCACTAAAAGGGAACTTCTTTTTTAATTCATTTCTAAAGTTTTAAAATTTTTTATGCGAATTAAATTTAGACAACTTTAAAAGAGTTAAAAATTTTTTCATAAAAATTTTTTTAAATGTAATTTTTTTGAAATGAAAGCTATTTGAAATGAAATTTTCAGAAAAATTTCATTCAAAAAGAACTATGTTTGGAAAAAAATTTTTTTTTTTCAAAATTTTTTTAATGAAAAAAGAAAATTGACTTTAAAAAAAAAGTTTGAAAATTTAAAATAAGGATTTTTACTTTTTTAACAACCCTAATATTAATTTCAAAATGTAAATTATTACCAGCGTGATTTTTAAAAACATTCTTCTTTTTGAGACCAATTTTTTATTAACAAAATAAATGATTTTTTTGCCTCTAATAAAATTCTCGCGCTTTTATGTTTCGCCGACATCATTTTGGATGAAGACCATTTTAATTTAAGTCGTTTTAGCAAGAAGAAAGAAAACACGCATCTTTTTCTATTGATAACCGAAAGTTAAATAAAAAGACAACGAAGCATATCAAATTTCCAGAATTGATGACGGGTTAGAAAAAATCAAGGTTTCAATTTTAGATACCTTACTTGATCTTTTTTTCGTTTTGATTAAAACTCTTCTTCAGGTGCTGAAATAGACAATAAAGATTAGAAATTTTTATTTTTTAAATTATAAAATATAATTATTAAGATTTGAAAAAAATTTTAATTCACAATTAAAAGTAAAATTTTATTTAGGTTTAGATCCTTCAAAAAAAATATTCTAAACAGTTATAAATTTTTTCTCAAAATAGAATAAGTTTAGCTTCAACATTTTTACGTTTTATAGCGTCGCCAATATTTGAAGCAAAAGTAATAGCGCTTAAGTTTTGTGTAAATATGTTTACTTTTAATTTAAAATGTTTGGCGATTTCAGACCCCATAAGTTGATATGGGATAAAACTTTTAATTGAGTAAGGTGCCCTAAGCCAAACATTAGTTTTGGATTGAAAATTTTTAGTTTTTCCGAAAATTTGAAATCTTATGTAATTTTGTGTTTAGATCTCAAATCTGAAACCATTTTTTTCATATGTCATCTTATTTTTGATGAATTGAATAAATAAAAATACAAATTTAATGCATAAGTTTGAACTGATTTTTTCGAAAAATTAAACTGAATTGAAATCTTAATTTTTTTTCTTCAGTTAGTAGAGGAAATGTACTTTCTAATCTTGTGTTTTTTTCCCCATTCAAAAAAAATACCTCACAATTTAAACGCAAAGTTTTGTAAAATTTCGATGATTTAGCATTTTTAGCGTTTTATTTCTCCCGTAAAATTATTTCAAAATAAATAATTTTTTTTTTATTTAAGAGAACCAAGTTTCCTCTATCGAAATAGGTTGAGGTTTGTTGATATCTTGTCTTAAAAGCATTCTATTTAGATTTAAAATCATTAAAATATTTTTAAAAAATGGCTCGAATTAAACGTAGAACCATTGATAATAGAAATATTACAAAACTTAGGTTAAATATTAAGGCTCCAGAAGTGAAAATTAACAGTTCTTATGAAATGATGAGCATTCCAGATCATGGTATTCTTAAGAAAATTAATAAAATTTTAACTAAATTTATGCTTTATTAAGTTAAATTAAAAAAGATGCATCGACTCAAACATATTATTATGACTTGTCTAGTCGAATCAATATTATACTTAAATATTTATCGTTCGGAAGCGTCGCAAATTTGTTTAGCATTCTTACTGATAGTCTGATTGATTGGAAATCAATACACTTAAGAATTTTAAATGTAAGTGTTTATTTGATTTTACGATTATTGAATATTTCTTTTGAGAGTTCGAGGGATATTCTGACAAGTTTAAGATTGTTGAATATTCAAATATGTCATACATGGGCCACTCCAATTATTGATGAGGAATAAATTTATGCGTAATTTTGAGAGACGATAGAGGTTCATACAAAAGGATACCATTTTATGAAACCTTTCCTGAAATTCTCAATGAAGCCAAATCATATGCTCTTACTGATATGTGTAGAAAAGAATGCATCTTTGATGCGATGAGCTTGGCAATTTATCTTGATAAAAGATCGTTTCTGAAAGTTCGGTAAGATCATTTGAGAGCCGTCGAGTTGATCTTTTAAAGTGGGGTGCCATATATGATTCAAATAAAAATAGGCCTTATTTTGAAGGGCATGAAAGAGAGGATGTGTTGTTAGCTTGACAAAAATTTATTGAACATTTGAAAATTTAAATTGAAAGCAAAAATTTATTTAAATTATCTATTTGATTTATATCTAAATACAAATTTCAAATTTAAATTCTTTTTATTTCTATTTGTTCAAATTTAAATTTTTAAATAAATCGTTAATAATATTTAAATTTATGTTTTATTTTTAAATTATATTCAAATTGATTTAAATTCAAATTTCGACTTATTTGAATATTCTTTGAATATTCAATATTCGATTTCAACACTATTAATTTTTAAAAACATGATATCCTAGAAAGATTAATTGTTTTTAAAATTTTACTTATTAGTTATAAAGAGTATAAAAGACTATTGTGAAATAACTTAAAGTAATGCTAACAAGATTTTATAAGACATCAAGTCTAACATAATTATAATATTAATCCTTGACAAAATTAAACTTAAATAATCAAGAATCTAAATTTATTTAAAGTACTTTTTACTTGGAAAATTTAAACAAGTCTTATTAAAATAAATTAAAATTGTTAATTTTTTTTCTTCAATCGATCATTACTTGAAAAAAAATCTTCAATCAAATAATTGGGTATATTGATTTCAACTAGTCTATCTTCCGGCATAGCTATGATCGTCCCGGAAACAATTCTTGAAGCGTCTAGAAAAAATCGAATATTCGGTGATATATTATTTTTCTCGATCAAAATATCGAATATTATTTGAATGTCATAATCTTGAGCTACCTTTCGTTAAGAATTTTTTTGGATCTTTTTCATGGTTTCTTGAAGATAAAAATTTAGATTCCGATCCTTTGAATTTAAAAGAATGTTCCTTGATAATTTGGTGTTCTTTTGTCTCTCTTTCGTCAGATGAGTCATAAAAAACAATTCGATTTGAATCACTTCTTTGAGCTACAATTTTTCTAATCGATTCATTTCCTTCGGGAACTTTGGAAAATTGTACCATAATCGCATACTCAATCTGGGTTAATTTGTTTAGATAAACTTCTGCTTCTCGAAGAAGTAAACAGTGCTTTCATGTGAAACAATTACTTCAATTAAAAGAAAAGGATCCGATGGACCATCAAGATAAGAATGAATAATTGAAATTGAATCATCCGGAGTTTTTTTGAATTCATGACAGCATTCTCTTAGATTTACCAAGCTGATATCACTTGATCCTCTAGGCCGAATCTTGCCGTGAAATTTTCTTTCAAACCCTTTTCTAGTTGAATCTGAAATAATTTCTACCAAATTCCCATGTGTTTCTGTAGGAAATGAAGTTAAAATTATTCGATCAAATGAAAAGAATAATTTAGAAATTAATTCTGGACACAAAAAGTCATTTCGATCGAATTCGTTAATTTAACCGATGTACTTTGGGGTTTCATTCATTTCACCTTTTAAAATCTTTTATTCATATTTTTTAATTTCATTTTCAATATTTTTGATAGTGACGAGAGCTGACATTTTGATTTTGTTTACACAAAAATGGTTTCAAATTTCTCAAAAATATTTGAAATTTTAAAATTAAAGAACAAAGGTAATAAAAAGTATTCCGGATTTTATAGGCTCCGAATATGTATCTTCGAGTTTATGAAGGAAAAAACTTCAAACTTTTGAATCTACACTTATGTAAATCTATATAATATGGTTTCCGATTTTATGAACTCTTAATTTTTCTGAAATATATTATGCTTTACAACCGAGGTTGATAAAATCGGAGATATACTTTAAAAATTAGTGATGCGGCGATTTCGATTAATCGCGATTAATCGAGCGCTGACTTAAAAATCGTAATCGGTCGATTTCACTATCCGAAATCGGGATTAATTTAGAGATACAAATTATTTTTTTGAAAACTTGCCTACTCTACTATTTACTTTGAAGATTAATAGAATTTCCTTACGAAAATTTCAGTCGTATTTTAAAAAACAATTTACTTAAATAATTCAAAGGTTTGGAGAGCTTTCAAGCTCAAATCTTAAGATTGAAAAGTTGTTATTCTGAAAATATACAAGAATTTTCTGATTTTGTGATTAAAAAAAGACATTTAAGATTTTTTTGTATTCTCGATTTTAATCGACGATTAATCGGAATTACCATACAAAAAATCGAAATCGGTCGATTTCAAAAATCTTGAAATCGCCGCATCACTATTAAAAATTAAAAAATGAAAATTATATTAAACATGATATTGCGTCAATACAATGTTTTACTATTGCACTTTATTTATACCAATTATTGAATTGTAAGTTTGTAACTCAAAATAAAGAATTACCTAATCTACTAAATTTGAAATTTAATAAAAAGAAGTGATATTTTAACAAAGGAACAAATTGATAAACAAAAAAAAGTTTTTTATAAAATTTTATTCAAAAACATCTAAGCATATTTTAGTTCAATAGAAAAACCGAGAGCTAAAAATAGTATGTACAGTTTTTTTGAACAGGATAGGCTTTGTAAGGCATGAAACATATTTTCATCGAACAAAAGAAACTTGATTAAAATAGTGACTAAGGAGGATAAAATATTTTTTGAAATATAGGGGAGATAGAGATAAAAAACAAATAATAGAGAGGAAAGGCTAAAAAAATGCAAGACAAAAATCTAAATAAATTTTTATTGCAAAACTAAGTTCTAAATTATGCATTCCATTTTCACTTAGTTTTTTGATATTCTGATTAGAAATATTTTTTGGCTATCATCAAAATTTTAAAGAGACAGAAAGAAATGAAATTTAATATTTTCAAAATAGCATACAATCCCGGCGATTTATATTTAAGATTTTTAAATTTAAGAAGTAAGGCTGAAGCAAAATATAATTAATTTATAATTTAATCCAATTAATATTAATATAAAAAGAGAAGCGTCGCTTTGATATGTGAGTAACGAATCGTTAATTTTTTTAAGACTAAATTATTGCCACAATTTATTGCATATTAATTAGATACACATCCATTTTTATATAATCAAAAATTGATTTCTTTTGTTTAAAAGAAACTAATTAAAACCACAAGAGTTGAACAAGTCTTCCCCAGCAAGATCAACCGCCAAATCGTTTTTTTTTTATTCAAACGCGCCAGGTTATTAAGCTCGTCGCACTGCTTCCTTCCTCAAAATAAATGAACAAGTGATATTTCAAAAAAATAATTTTTGTTTTTTTACTTTAGGTAATCATGTCTCTTTACCACGAGACATGCGAATTATAGCAGGCTTCAAAATTTTTGAGGAATTTAAACGATTTGGCATTTGAAATGAAATTATTCACACATAATCACCTCATCTTATTAATTTTAACCTGCAAATATATAATGTATAAATGCTGTAAAACTGCCTTTTTTGTTAGAATTTTGCGGTTAAATCTATTAATAAACTTTATTTTGAGTGATTTATTTTTCAATTTTCTGGTGTAAATTATTTTCCCCGTTCAGCAAACGCCTGGATTGAGCCAAGAAAAGATGCTTATTTTGATAATGATCAAATTTTAAATCAGATTAATAGACTTTTTATTTTGATTCGCTTCAAATTCATTTAATAATGGTAATACTCATCTTCAGCGTTTAGCCTCCGAACATGGGTTTAACGTTTTGTTTTGTCCAAAATATCATTGTGAGCTCAACCCAATCGAAGGAGTTTGGTGTTTTCTGAAAGGTTTTGTAAGAAAAAAAAATGATCAAGATTTCAACAAGTTCTTAGACTTAATTTTAGAGGCAACAAATGAATTAAAAATATAGATCTGAATATTAAATTATGGAATAGATTCTGGAGAGCTTTGGAAATGTATCAAAGTGGTGCAAGCTATCAAAATGTCTTAGATAAGCTATTTGGAGCAAAATCGAGTAGTAAAGTTATTTCTCATAAAAAAAGCAAAGATTTTTATACATTAATAAATTCAGAACAATAAGTTTTCTATATGAATCTATCTAAAATCATTTTATTTTTTACTTGGGTATCTTTAAATGCTTGTATTTTATTTTATAGACTATATTTTCAAAAAAGCCCACCTATTCCTATTTCTTAATAAATTAGCTTCAATTTAAGCCCAAAATCACCCTACTTGAAAAAAGTCTTTTATACGAAAAAAATTTAAAGGCATTTTAAAAAAAAAAGCATTTTTTTCAAAAAATCGCAAATATAAAAGGTTAAATAAACTAATGGATGATAAAAAACGACTAATCCGAGTAAATTTAGGGTAAATTTTCAAAAAAAAAAAAAGTAGATTTCTATATGCTTCACATTTTATGAAACGAAACGTTTTTTTTAACCTTCCCCTGAAACTCCGGTATGAGATATTAGAACCCAACTTTTTCACTAATAAAATCAAATTCTACGTCATAATTAACCTAAAAAAAGTTCTTGGGGTGAATTTTTGATAATCCTAGCCTACTAGTGTTTATGACTTAGGGCACCTTAAATGTTTTGATATCAAGTTTTATTCTAAAGGATTTACTTGTCTCACCGATGTAGTAACAGTTTCATAGATATCAAAAAAGAATATGAACCGTTTATAGATCAATATTCTTAGTTCGCTATAAAAAAGGGGGTCTCAGGGGGAACTTATTTCCATAGGTATAAAGCATACAATTTCCAGAACAACAGTTGACATAAGATCACATAAATAGTATGGATTATAGCCTATGTCTAATAGTTAGGTTAAAAAAAGTCTCGAAAAATATAAAAAATCTGTAAATTCTGTACATATTCTTCAAACTCTTATAAACAGGTATATTTTTTATTATGCTTTTACCTTGCCAAGGTCTTAAAAACGAAAAAAATTAGGATCCAGTTTACTTTGTTTTCACTGAGTTGATGGGTTTTAAATTCTTCAAAGTCTATGGCACTAACTTAATTTGGTGCTTAGGCGTTGTTCCAATTATTTATAATACAGAAAATTTTCACTGCGCTTTTGTTTTTCAAAAGCTGGAGAATTCTCTTTTAAAAAATTTTAGGATATGAATTTAATGATGAATGATCAGATCGCCTGTGACCATTTCTTCGCAATTTTAATAAACGAAAAAATAATTAAAATCTATTTTTAATTTTAAATAAAATTTTTTATATAGACTAAATTTTAATTTTTTCCAAAAGCTAAATTGAATTTCTTTAGAGCAGAACCCCTGAATAAAGAAAAAAACAAATTATAATATCTCTAATACTTTTCAACCAGTCATATTTCTTTAAATAATAGCTCGAAAAATCATTTAAATTAAACAAAAAAAAAATAAAGCAGTTTTTAAGAGAAAAAAACAAAAATTAATTTTAAGGGTTTTATTTTTTGATATCTCAGGTAAAATTAAAAATAAAATTAATATTACTTAAGCTAGAAAAAAATGTATATAAAAAGCGCAGTTTTCTTCTAAAATCTTTATTCATAATATAAAAAAAAAATTCACTAGCTAAAAAAATGCCGATCTGTGGAGGTTTAGACGATTCGAGGCCAGCTGATGAATCTATTCAAAGTTTAGTAGATCAAGTAATGCTTCAATTGAATCGAAATCTTCAAATTCTTCTTAATTCTAAAGCGTTATTCTGTTAGATTGCTTCTCAAATAAGTGCTCACACAGGTTCAAATTTTCCACGTCTAACAGCAGTTAGCTACAAATCTCAAGTTGTAGCTGGTACTAACTATTTTGTCAAAGTAACTCATCTTTCTCTTTCCATATTTTTCTTATTTTTTTTTCTATAATTTATTAAAGATTGATGCTGGTGAAGAACATATTCATGCTAGAATATTTCAAGGATTACCACACACAGGTAGTGTAGTTGAATTGTATGGTATTGAACGATCAAAATCACATCATGATCCTATTGAATACATTGAAGTTAGACCAATTATATCTGCAGTGTTATCTAATTAATTAAAACACTTGAATTATTAATTACAATTAAACTATTATTATGTTTTAGAATAATAAAAATTTTTTTTATAACTCATATGAGTTATTAATATTCTAATTAACAATTATTTTTTTAGGTAGGCTAAAATATCTCCCCTCACCACGAATGGCCTAAACTTTTATAGTAGATCTGATGTATCATTCAAAAGTTATGAGCCTTAAAAGATTGTGCCTTTACTAGTTTCAAAGTTTTGAACGGATTTAAATAAATTGTTTCTGCAAATGTAAAATAGTTAACATTTCATGTTAAATTTTAGTTAACAATCTGCTAAATCTCTGCAATTGTGTAAATTGCAAAATATTTGTTTTAATGCGCATTTAAATTCCAGAGATTTATCAGATTTTTCCCTAAAATTTAACATGAAAAACCATCAAAAGCTCTATAGAATGTAGGTTTATATGAAAATATTTTTTTAAAGTAAATGAAGATTTTTTTTTCAAGAAAAAAAATTATGAAAACATCTAAAATTTATTAAAAACCTAATTTCAAAATCACTAAAGGTCAATTTTTTGAAATGTCGATAATTTAAACCAAAATCTAGATTTTCGGTAATCAGAATGCTTTATATGGAAATGAATTCTTTGAAAGGCAATTGATTAAGGAAATTACTTTTTTATTTGGAAAAAAATTCAAGTTTCTTCTAAATATAATTTCATATAAACAATTTTATAATAATACCCATTCGGAAAAACCTTTAAAATTTCACTGTTGGATTAAAGCTTAAGTGCATAGTGAAAAGAAAAAACCTTTTACAGTAATATAAGGTGGCCTGGAGCTTTTTTAATAAGATGTTGCAATTGATGTCTCGACCCGGGAGATTATTTTTTTTAAATAAGCAAAAATTGATATTAAACTAGGAAAAATTTTAAGATTGCATTCTTTAAAATGTAGAAAATTTTTAAAAAAATAAAGATAAAAACAGAAAGATTGTCAAAATTACACTATCCCCTTTTAGTAAAGAAATTAATTTTTTAATCATTCTTAATTTTTTTTTATACAAACAGTCCTGGAATTTTTTAATACGGGGGACTCGAGACGCTGTTTTCCATGTGAACGCTATTCCTCTATGACTTACTTTTAAAGAACAGCCAATTATTACCTTGCTCTTCGCTTGTGGTTACTGCTTTTTAAAAGAAAATTTTGTCTTACGTTAGTCTCAAAAATAATATTTTGTAAATATTTTTTAAAAGTTACCATTCATTTTACAATTCAATTTTAATTGATTTCTAAAAACCAAAAAACAATTATCTAAAATAAATAGAAGAAAAGACAAAAAAATAAATTAAAAGTGCCATATAAAAATTGGCAAAGTATAATATGTTTTACAATAAATCGAGAAAAGCATAAAAATAAAGTTAATAAAACATATTATACGACCAAAAACAGTATTTAAAAAAAAAATGTTTAAACTAAGATTTTATAATAATTAACTCCAAAAATATATGTAATTAAAAAGATTATTTTAAACTTTTTAATTTATAGATTGATTTTATTATTAAATTAAAAAAATTTTTCAAAGATTTAATTTCAATTTTTTTGAGTTTGAGGAAAAGTGAAATTTACCAAAGTTTATTCGTTTTTGGTCGGAAAATATATTTTATTCACTTTATTTTTAGGCTTTTCTCGATTTACATCAAAACATATTATACTTTGCCAAATTTTATTTGGCACTTTTAATTTATGTAATCAGATTAAGGCCGTCGACTTCCTCGATCAAAAGATTGAAGAAGAGGAAAAATATATTTTTTTTTAACTTTTTTTGAATATCCTAATAGCCTTTTTCAATAATTTTGTAATTAATTTATTTGAATAAACTTGAAAAAACTTAAATTAGAAAAAATCAGAGTTGGGAAACTGATTAACTGATCAGTTTCAGTTAATTTCAGTTATCAGTTAAACTGAAACTGACTGATTACTGATTTCCAAAAACTGCCAGTTACTGATTTTAACTGACAAAATTTTGGTATTTTTTTAAATAAAAGAAATATTTCAAAATAAAAATAAAATAGCCATAGAAAGAAATCTTTAAATTTTTCTAACTTAGAACTCTAACTTAGAATCATTTTTTTACACTGTTCTGAGTTACAAAACTTAGAACTCAGAATAAAAAATAACGTAGGTAGTGGATATACCTATAAAATTTTGCCAAATTTAATGTTTTCAAAAATTAACAAAAACTTCATATAAAAAACCATGAAACGTTTATTTTTTTAAAATATTTCTAATAAAATAATAGTTTAAGTTTTTTTTTTTATAACTGAATTTAACTGATTTTTGAAAGTTACTAAAAAACTGAAACTGACTGATAACTGATTTCTAAATAACCGATACTGACTGATAACTGAAAATTAAAAAATCTGATTAACTGAAACTGACTGATAATTGAATTTCATGTAACTTATCCCAACTCTGAAAAAATTGCCCATATTTCGAAAAAAATTCTTTTAAGTTTAGATATAACTCGGAATGTTTTTTAGAATTAAATCATCATCAGTCAGGCTTTATAGACTTGGGAAGCCACTTTAAATAAACCACTTAAATTAAAATTTATTTAAAACTTGTTAGGTTTATCTTTATTTTGTCGTCAAAAGTACTTTAGTTGCTTTGAAGAGTACTTGTTGTTGGTCAAAATAATTTACAAAAAGCTTATCATTCTTATTTCTTAATTTCGAATTAACGAATTATTAGAAAATTTTGACCCGGTTAAGTAAAAATTATTTATTTTTTTCTAAAAATTTAAATATTTAAACCGATTTTTTAGGTTTTTACTAATGATAATTTTTCAAAACTATTCATTCGTAAAAAAATATTTTGAATAATTTTTTAGTTTTTTCTTATAAATCTTTTATAACTTAGAATTTAAAATAAATCATTAAAATAATTTAATTTATTAATTTTAACATTAATTATTATTAGATAGCAACAAAGAGTACTTAATGATAGTTTTTTTGAATATTTTTCGAAAAAAAAAAGTAAATCCGCAAATACTAACCATGTCAAACTGGAGTTGTTTCGATATTAATAATGCGATTTGGAATGTTCCCAATCGTTATGTAAATCTGAATCCATTAGGTTATGGAGCATATGGTCTAGTTTGGTAAAAATGTGCTCTAGAAAAAAAAAATACTAAATTTAATTTTTGTCTATTTTTTCTAAGTTCGGCATTAGACAAAACTAAACAACAACAAGTAGCTATTAAAAAGTTATCGCAGCCATTTACAACAAGAGTTCATGCAAAAAGAGCATATAGAGAAATAAAACTTTTAAAGCACGTAGATCATGATAATATTATTCGATTATTGGATATATTTACTCCAGCTAATTCATTCGAGGAAATGCAAGAAGTGTAAGTATAGAATCGATTTTGCTCGATTTTTTGATGATTTTCAAAAAAAAAGGGGTCTTGTACCATTCACGGACAATTGTGAATGGACAATACCTCTTGTCTGTTTGATGGACTATTAAAAACAAAAAAAAGTAATTGAAAAAATTCATGGACAATTCTAAATTTTCATGGACAATTATCGTAAATATTTGAATTTTTTAAAATTTTTTTTAAATATAGAGCCCCAAATCATAAACCGTAGTCGATCAGGAAACTGAATTGGAGCTATAAAACAATATATTTAGGTTTTCTTATGTGAAAAATACTAATTTTGTCAAAAAAACTTAGGAGGAAAAGTCGATCTAGTGAACTATCAGACCCGTTAATTTTGGGCTTTCAAGTCAGGACCTTGAGATAGAAAAAGAACCACACTTATTTTTTGATTTTTTTGAAAACTAGAGGTTAAATTATCGTTAAAAACTTTTTTTCTGATAAAAATAAAGTTTTTACAATTAAACAATTAATACAATTAAGTAAAAAAGTCAGCAGTTCACATTCGAAAACCTCAATTTAAGCATAATTTCTACTTTAAATCAAAAGCTTTTCAAAACGTGAAAATTTTAAGATAAACAGATTAGATTGAATTGATGGACAATTTTAGAAATTCGTGGATAATTAAAAAAATTGATGGACAAAAAAATCAAAAAATTGTCCGCCAAACAGACAAGAGATATTGTCCATGAATGGTACAAGACCCAAAAAAAGATAGTAAAAAAAATTACGATTTTATTTTTAGTAATCGATTTTTTCTTGTAACTACGAATATACCGGTACTATAAATTAATTCTTCTAATTGAGTGATTTTTTTTCAAAAAGTAGTTTCATTTCTTTAATTAAAAGGAAAAAAAATAATTCGAATTATTCTTATTTTCGAGTAAATACGGTAGGATCTAACTAAAGAATAAAATTTCGAAAAAAATTAGCTAAATTCATGAAACATGTACCGTAAACCCTTGAGAATATTTGCGTGGATTGATTTCTGGTTGTTACGCAATTTTTCAATATATCAGAAAATTTGGTACATGCAAAAAAAATTATTTTTGATGTACCCAACTTTTTGCAACTATTTACAAGCGATAAATTTACCTGTTACCTGATTTAAATAACTTTTTTTTATCCGAAAGATGCTTGGTTACAAATTTAATGACTTCTGACTTAAGAAATGTTCTAAATAAACAGCAATTGAGTGAAGACCAAATAAAATTTTTTATTTTTCAAATTTTTTGTGGCTTAAAATACTTACATTCGGCTAACATATTTCATCGAGATTTAAAGCCAGAAAATCTTACTGTTAATGAAGATTGTAGTCTTAGAGTAAAATGATATAAAGGAGCATTTGATTGAAAATTAAATTTAAAATTTAAAATTTTAGATAATAGATTTTGGCCTTGCTCGCAGTGAAGCTGAAGAAAATACTATTTATGTAACCTCACGTTGGTATAGGGCACCTGAAATTATGTTGAGATGGTCTCATTATACAAAAGCAGGTATTATTTCAATAACAAAAAATATTTACAAATAAAAAATTTATTTTTTTCTCTTCAAAAGTTGATATTTGGAGTGTTGGTTGTATTTTAGCGGAAATGTATATACAAAGACCACTCTTTCCAGGATCTGATCGTAATTTTTTTTTCCCTTATCCAAAAAAATTATAACTTGTTAGTTTTTTTGTTTACACTTACATAGAAAAGAAAAGTAGTTGCTCGATTTAACGACTTATTCAAAAGTTTAATTATTTATATTTAGTAAACTAATTTAGTTAATTGCTAAATAAGAGTTAATTACCAGGATCAAGTCCAAGTCTCTTTATACAGTACATTTCTGAAATAAGTTGACAACATTTAAGCAAATCTTAAGAGGGTCTTAACACATGCTTAAGAGGCGTCTTAAGAGGTCTTAAGCATCTCTTAAGCAAGAGAAAGTCTTAAGCAATAATTAACATAATTTATTTTATGTTTAAAAGCAAAAAATTGGAAAAACGTCTTAAGCAGAAAATCCTTTTAAGCAGTTTTTGCTTAAGCAAAAGCATCGTCTTAAGAACCTCTTAAGCCTTTTTTTAATTTCAAATTTAATAAAAAATGGTAAAGTTTCTTAATTAATTAAAATAACTTTAAAAAAGACAAAAAGAGATATTAATGAACTTTCATTTATATTTATAACTTTTTAACGTTTTTTTTAAAGAAGAAACTGAGACTCAGACTCACGAGTTCCCGATAAAGGACTCGAGTCTTTACGAAAAAAGTTTTAAGAAATTAATGAATGTGCCATTAACTTAATAGATAGTTCAAAATACAGTATAATCAAAATAAATTTAACGAAAATATGAACAATGTTTACACAGTGTGCAAACGGTTTCGAAACAAAAAAAACCCAAAACAGAAACAATAACAGCACAAATCCAACGCAACACATAAACATTTTTAAAATATGGCAAGATTTTTTTTTGTATTTTAAATTTTTAAAATTTTTTAGTTGCGTAATTTAATTTTTTTAGAATTCATTCTCATGTTAAATTTTGAAATATAATTACGCAATTTAAAAAAAAAATCAAAATAGAAAAAAAATCAAGACGGTCTGTTTTAGGCTATTAAAGAATTTTTTAGATAAAAAAGAAAGAAAGTCAAAATAAGAAGAGAGCTGACCAAAAAAGGCATAGAAGCGTTTAAAAATGAAACGAATAGCGAACGTGTTGGCTAGAATTCAAAAAAATTTAAATATTAATCCCAAAACATGTTTTAAAATGTGTTGTGCTGGTTTTGTTTCTTTTCTGTGTTGGTTTTGTGTTTAAACGTTTTGATTGTACTGTAAAGTCACATTCATCTTTTAAATTTACATCAAATCAATTTTTTAGTAGGCTTGGTTAATACTTAATATTATTGTTTGAAATTAAAGATTTAAACCAACTTAATAGAATATTAGACGTTGTTGGTTATCCTTCAGATGATTTATTAAAAGAAATAAGTGATGATGCAAGACTTTATCTAGAAAGTACTGAACGAAGACCCAAAAGTGTTAACTTTACTGAATATTTTCGCGAAATTCAAGATCCAACGGCATTGGATTTAATTGAAAAAATGTTACAATTAGATCCAAATAATCGAATTACGTGCGATCAAGCACTTAATCATCCATATTTAGAAGCCTATCATGATGATGATGATGATGATCCAAAAATTGGTCAAAACTTTGATGATAGATTCGAAACTCAAAATTTGTCCGAGTTAGAATGGAAAAGTAATTCTAAATTTATATTAGACAAAAACATAAAAATTATTAAAATTTTTTTTTTCTTTTAAAGAGTTAATTTTTGATGAAATCAAAAGCTTTGTTTAGCCAAATACAGATTTTTTGTAGTTATTTGGAAGCGTCAGAATATTGATTTTTAAGCGTGAATTTTTTTAAATTAGATTTATTAAGTCATTTCTATAATAATAAAATTTACAAGTGAATTTTTACATAAAAAAATCAACCTTGTTTATTTTTATTCAACTTTTTTCTCTAATTTATATTTTTTTAAATCTGATTTTTTTTACTTTTTATCAAATTTTACGTGATATTACGGTATATTTCGATAGTCTGGTATTTTCCGTAAATTTATGATATTTTGCTTTGGTAATTTTTCGTAAAAACATAGTTTTTTAGCAGCATTCCAAATTAATTTTTTTGGAATGCTGCTAAAAAACTATGTTTATTATGCCTTATTTTTAATTAATAATTATGAAACTCTTAAAAAATTTGATTTTTCTTGAATTCGCGGAATTATGATAGTCCTGTGACTTGAAACCAAGTAAATGTTAATGAGGCTGAGGTCGTGAATACATAAACTTCGTCAAATATGCCTTACTTTAGCTCTAAACAATCTAGTGTTGTAGCTTAAATGACTTTATCTGGGAACTTGATCAAAGCATTCTAACTATTATTTTTCAAATTTCCTTTCCAAAAATGTTCCTACAGTGATTCTTATGTAAATGTAACGTCAACCGTCAACCGTAACTTTTTACCGTAACCGAAAACCATGCTAATTCGACTTTATTTTCAATTTTAAGATGTTTGAGCTATGGTTACGGTTACGGTAAAAAGTTACGGTAGACGGTTGACGTTACATTTACATAAGAATCACTGTAGGCCTGCTCTAAAATTTATATTGTATTAATATTGTGAATTAATTTTTTTTTGATTTTTTTTGGATTGCGTAAGTTAAAATTTTTCTTTATTTTCATTTTTTTTTCTTTTTTTTTTATTTAAATAATTTGAGAGAAATCATGGCAAAATAAAGTTTTATTACTATTACTATTTACAATTTAAATTAAAATTACTATGCAAAAATTTTCTAAATTTCAAAATTTTTTTTTTCAAATTATATCAAAGCATTAAAATTTTTTTGTGCATTTGCAAAAAATAAAATTGAAAATAGTAAATTGTAATAGTAATAAAACTTTATTTTGCCGAAATCATTAGGTCGTTTAGAACGGATAAAGTCTTTCTTTCCAGCCTAATAACTTAGTAATTTAAGCCTAAAAATTAAGTATTTTTTTTTCTTGTATATCAATAAATTCATTTAATAAAAGAAGACTGAATTTGTCTGAATATGAATAATGTGTTGAATAAACTATCTTTTACAAAAATTTATTTTTAAAAAATTTGGTTTGAAACAACATTTTATAAAAAAAATTAATTTATTTAAACAATTGGATAAACTGCAGCAGTTGCTATGCCACAATTATTTTTTCTATTTCTAGACATTAGCATATACCCACTCTCACCCCATTTTACTCCCCAGCTATTTTTTATAATATAATACTCTCTTTTATATCCATTTTCGTTTTTATAACCATATCCAACTGCTGTGACTGCATGATTTAAATCTTCATCATTAGATCTACAAGATGGATCGTAATAAATTCCCGAACCGTAGAATTGAAATGTTACTGGCCCACCATCAATCGCAACAGATATGGGCCCGTTTAATGCAATAGCTTCAGTTAATGCACATTCGTCGCCAATTGGTATTTCTTTGTAACCTCTTAAAGTTGCGCTTACAAAAGCCTTTCTAAATTTACACTTTTCATCCTATTACAAAAAAAATAACGATACTTCAAATTAAATATTGATTAAAGCTATTTACTTTGCCAGTATACGGATAACTGGCTTCAGAATCTATTCCATAGTTATCCCTAATATAATCAAAAGCAGGTATCATGTTTCCACCATTACATCCTAGATTTCCATAACTTCTTGAACAATCAACCAAATTCTGCTCTGACAAATCAATTAATTTTCCAGTCTTTCTAAAATTCTGACCTTCTAAAGACGCTATGGCTGAAAATGCCCAGCAAGATCTGAAAAAAATCAAAAATTAATAGAAAATACTTTATAGATATTTAAGCGATTAGATCTAATTAAAATCTATTTAACTTACCCGCAGTCACCTTGATCCTTAACAGAAGTTACATAGCCTTTATTTCTCCAATCAATCGATAATTGAAGTTTTGTGGTATTTCTTGAACAAACAGGCTTTATGTTAGATACACTAATAGGAGGTAAAAATTCTGTTTCATCACCTAAATACTTTTTTCTGAATTCACGATTTGTATAATCACCGAATTTATTCATTCTCAACTTGAATCCGAAATTCATAGAATTAAAATTGTTTATATAATCCAAGTTACTTTTCCAAACTGCTTGTCTTTAAAGAAATTAAATTATAGTCAAAAAAATTTTAAACATAAAGGATTCAATTAATTACTTTTGCAATTCTTCTTCTAACGAACTATAGACTTTATCATACTCATTTTTGAAGTCATTCCATTCTCTATCGAGGATATTGTATTCAGATTTTATTTTTTTTATTTTAATTAATAAAAAAATTAAAAAAAGAATATTCATTTCGGAATAATTGATAAAAAGAACATTTAAAAAAACCAATTTTATAGATAATTTTTAATGACATTTTGTCTAAGAGTTTAGAATTAATTGCTCTTATTTTAAAAGCAAACACTTCAAAATATTCTCTAACAGATCGAATAAACAAAAAAATTCATATTGATTCTATATTTTTAAAGCTTTTTTAAGAGTTATGGAAGCAAAATTGAAAAAATTTTTTATTACTATAAGCACCCAAAAAAGTCAAAATGGCTAATTTGAAGAAAAAAATTAACAGTAAAACTTGACTATTATATTCGATTTTTTTAAGTTAAAAAAAATTTAGTTCAACGACATTTATAGTTTTGATGATCAATTATCGATTTACCGTCGCATTTTTGGATATTGAAATTTTTTTTTAACATTTAATTTTCCAATTTTAAAATTATCTGAAAAAAAAGGAATATTAAGGCTTCTAGCTAATTAGAATAAGAAAGCTAAATTAATTTGTTTTTTAGATGACACATCGGATAGTTGTAAGGAAAATTTGCCAAACACTTTTTCGTCTAAATTGATCCATGCCTCTATCAGAAAAGTTACCTCTTTGCCCAAAAATAAAACACCGCTCCCTAAAAAAATAAGAAATTCAAATTAACGCTCTATTTTAAAATCAGAATTGAAAATTAATTGACTATGGCAGATATCTAAAGCCGTAATAATCATATTTAGTTGAATTTTCTTTTTTTTTGTTGGCCGGAAAATCTTTCTGCAAAGCTCTTAAAATTACTTTCGACAAAAAGAATTGTTGCCTAAAGATGAAAAAATTGTGCAATTGTAATTTCGTATTTGTTAATGTTGTTGAATTTTGCAGAGAACAAAAAAGATTTATTTACCGAAATAAATTAACATTAAACCATCACAACAGGCACCAACAATTGGAGCTAAAGTCAAGATTTTTGTTAGGAGCAGTCAAATTAAAAAAAAGAAATCAAACAGAAGAAGACTTTTATTTAGAATAAGATTTAGCTAAAAAAAGGAATTTACAAATAAAAAATTTAAAATAATTTACAAAACCAAAAAAAAATCGAAAAAACAAAATACATTCTTACCAGGCGAATTTATGAAAATAGAAAATTTTTCTTCGAACCATTAGCTTTCTAAATTCATCAAGAGCAAAAATAACTAGTGCAAAAATCAATGGTAAAAATAAATATTGAACTGGTAGTGGTCTTGATTTGAATAAATCATGAAACCATGGCACATACACAACAATAATCATTATAACATAACTAATTAATTGAGCGCCAAATACATAAAAATTACTTGTCTTTTTCTTCCAAATAATTTGTTGAAAAAATGATTTAAAATTTGTTCTAGTCGATAATAAATTACCAAATATTTGCAAAAGTACAATACTTACAAACGTAACTGTTTGTCCTCTGTAATAAAATTCATTAACTTGTAACTTAGCCTCATCTAAACTTGTTATATTTTTTACATTTGCATAAATATTTGGCAAATTATCAAACGATAAGAAAATGTCCTTAGGACCTAGGCCTGAATATGTATACATATAAATAAAAAACATTGATTGTGATCCAATAACAACTAATATACCTAGAAATAGATAGGCATGAAGTAAAAATTTCCAATTGACTAAATGCTCATTACGTGATCTAGGTGGCTCTTTAAGCAAGTCAGTTTCTTCTTTTTCCATCATTAAACATAACGATGGTGCAATATCGGTAAACAACGAAATAATTAACATTTGAAATGAAGATATATTTTGTGATACACCGAGAAATATGGACATTAAAACTGGTATTAACTCGGCAAAACAACCACCTGGTAGCAAATATAAAATTACTTTTTTCAAATTTCTAAACACTAAACGACCATTTTGAATAGCGATTAGTATTGATGAAAAATTATTATCTAATAATACTAATTGACTTGCTTCCATAGCTACTTCACTACCACCACCCATTGCTATGCCAATATCAGCACTTTTTAAAGCCGGTGCATCATTAACACCATCACCAGTCACTCCAACTATATATTTATATTTTTGAAATTCTTTAACTGTTTTAAGCTTTTGTTCCGGGGTGGTTCGAGCTAAAACAATTTCTTCATATTGAGTAACTACTAATTTCCAATCATCATCACTCAAAATTTCCAAGTCACTACCTGTTAAAAGTAAACCCTTCTTTCTATTAGATTGTTTTAAATTTTCTCTAGTGTCATAATTCGGTGTTGTTAATATTCCAATTTGTGTAGCTATGGCAGCTGCTGTCAAAGCATAATCACCAGTAACCATAAGAACTCTAATACCAGCTTGTTTACATTTAGTAATAACATCATCAATGCCAACTCTAGGCGGATCAATTATACCAACTAGGCCAACTATACAAAAATCATTGGTTTCATGTATAAATTTTTCCAAATCAAATGATGAATCACTTTGATTCGAATGTAATGAATAGTTTATATTACGTTTACAAATTAACAAAACTCGTTGACCCAAACGACACCATTCATTTTGTAAATTAATTATTTGAGTGCTCATTGAATTGTCTATTGGAATTTTCGACTTATTTTCATCTAGAATAAATTGAGATTTTTTTAATAAATAATC
>NTPY01000526.1:810851-857409 GCA_002922825.1 Brachionus calyciflorus | reverse complement strand
TTACATTTTAAATAAAAAAAAATTAATTTTAAAACTTTATATAACTTTTAAGATAGCAGTTGATGGCAATTAGATTATACTTGTTTCCGAAAAAATACCGTATTTAAATTTTAGTTAAATTTTTATAGGAATTTTATTTCTACATGTCATTCTGTCGCTTTCCTAGAAGTCTAAGCTAAATCTAATTTATCAAAATAATTTTCTATGACATTAGCATTTGAATTTTTTTTAAAAATAATTATCCTTGTTGAGTTGGTTCATAGAAAAATAATCATATTGTAATGAGTTTTTAAAATCAAATTATATAGAATTCTCTGAAGATTTAAACATATCGAAGGTTCTCTTTTATTACTCGTCTTCAACCATGAAGTTTTTTGTTTTATTTTTGTAATAATTAAAAACTCTAAAAAAAGACAAAATTTAACAAATATTTTTAAATGTTTTTCATTTAAATCCAATTGTTAATTATCAAAGTTTGAATTAAAAGTAACATAAAGTTTATTGAATAAAATCCTTAATTTAGTAAATTTGAATAAGACGAACATTTTGAATTGAGAAAAATAAATAGGGACCCGGGAAATAAAAAACGGCGTTTTACAATGCGTTTTAACGCATAGAAAAACGCGTTAAAACGAATAAATTAACGCGTTTTTTAAGTATTTAAAGTTTTTTGCCGTTTTGAAAACGTTACTTTTTTTGGGAATAAACGCGTTTCTTTCAGGATTAAACTAACGAGTTTTAGCGGGTAAATTGCACTAAATTGAAATAGTTTGATATGATGTTTTTATTAATAGATATGCGTTTAAATTTAGCTTTATAAACGCGTTCAATTACGAAAATAAACGCGACTTAACGCGGCTTAACGCATTAGAAAATGTGGTTATCAATTTTTTGAACAATGCTCTTATTTAGAATACCTGGACACTACCTTCGAATTAGTATATGATCGTCAATTAAGCTATTCAAGTTTTTAATTATTTAATTTAAGAATTTTTCAACGGTCAACCACCGAGCAATTTTAAATTTCAAATATAAATCAGAATTTTGAAATATTACATGTGAAGAATCTGAATTAATAAAAGTACTTTTTTTTTTCATTCAAACCGACAGGCAAACCAAAAAAAATCAAAAGTTTTAATAAGAGAAAAATAAAATAATCAATTTGTAATGTCGCCGAAAAATATGCATAAAAAATTTCTCTCTTTTTTTTGAGACTACAAGATTCTACGGTTTTAAGCCAACGCTTTTGGATACCGGCGGAAATAAGATACGCTTAACATAAAGAAATAAGTGTGAAATTTTATTTGTAACAGGAGAGAACGAAAATTTTATAATTTATTTAATGAGTTTCTATTCGTTAATTAAGAATCCAATAGAAATTTTAAAATAAAAAAAAAAGCAAATTTTGAATTCAATTATGTATTAATAAATGGGAATAGATCAAAATAATTGACATTAAATTAGCAGTATCGCCCAGGCAACTCAATTTTGAAGAAAAATCAAAGTTCATCAGTTGATCTTTGATTTTACTTCAAAAAAATGATTCAAAAATGATGAATTTAAAAACCATTTTTTTTTTATTTTAAAAACTATAATTTTCATCGAGTTTTCTTTATTTTATAATTATGCGTCTCACTTTGTAAATATTTCTAAATTATTTAACCAATAAAATCAAAGGTTAAAAGTTAAACGACATTCAACTTGTGCTTATTTTTTTTATTTCTAAAATCAAGTATAAATAAGAGTAATAAATTCTAAATTTTCAAGTCATAATTTTTTATAAAATTATTGACAAATATCTTTTGAGCTGAATCGGCTCCCTAAAAAGTTTTTTTAGGTGATAGATGTAAATCGACCCATGAAATTTTTCTTATTTAAGAACTTTTAAGATCTTGTAAGAACAAGAATCTTGACAAAATCTTAATAGATCTTATGTAAGAATCTTAAAAAATACCATTTTTTAAAGATTTTTTAAGACTCAATATTACCTGTGAATTAAAAATTATTACTTTACTGCTCAAAGTTTTGTCAATTTTATTTATTTTATGTCCAAAATATTTAGTTTTATGCTTAAAAATTTATTTTAAACTAATGATGCCAATTTTTATTAGTTTTTGCACAAAATAATTAAAAGCATGTTTAATTTAAAATTTTTTCGTATAAATAAAGAAACTGCGCCCAATTTTAAAAGAAGCGAAGACGCTTAAATTAAAATGAATTTTTCATTATCGCGATTATCTAATCCATAATTTTAACTCTTGATTTTTTAATAATTTTCAATAATTTTAATAATCTTATTAGTTGATGGTTATCCTAAGTTTTTAAGGTATATAAAGAATATTTTTATCCTTAGACGGTCAAATATTGAATCGCCTTGATTAGAGGTGAAGTCGGGAAACGAAATATATTTTTCTTATTCAAATTTCAAAAATTAAATTACTAACTCAACTTCAAAAAAATAATTTTAAAATATAAATAATAATTTAAAGCGGAAAATAAAAATTTTTAGCGAAAACTAATAATTTTTGGCAGTAAAATAAATAAAGAAAAAAATAAAATTTGCTAACATAAAGCAATTTAATTAATTAGAAAAAAAATAAATTTTTGAACAGTGAACTATTAATTCTTAATATACAGGTAAATAAGAGCCATTTTTTAAGATAAATACTAAGAATCTTATTCAAGATCCGACTAAGATCTTATTTCTGGAATTTTTAAAAGATCTTTACAAGATCTTGGTCAAGATTTTATTCCCAAATCTTAGAAAATCTTATAATAAGAATTTTAAACGGATCGTGTAAGATTCTTGAACGTGTGATTTAAAATTCTTAAAATCAGATCTTAATAAGAACTTGTAAAAGATCTTATAATATCTTGATTTTTTTCTTATTAAAAAACTATCATAAGATTTTTATAAGATTTTATACAAGATCTTAAAAGATCTCTTACCATTTCTTTTTGAGATCTTTTTTTAAGATTTATAAAACACTTGTTAAAGAAAAGCTATACTTAAATAAACTAATTTTAAAAAAGTATAACTCTCAGTTACTGCAAACTTAGCCTTATTTTGAGAATAAATATTTTTGAAACCAATAAAAAAAAATTTTAGTAGTAGTTTATTCAATCAAAGAGACTAGTGTCGAGCCCAAAGGGTCGATTGAATATAAAATAAAAAAAAAAAGAATTAAAAAAATTAAAAAAATTTTAAAGTTAAAGTAAGATAAAATATAGTTTAAATTGTAAATGTCTTATAGTTTAGGTCAAATTTTGTAAATAATTTGCAGTTAGCTAAAAACATTGAACATATTGATTGATCTATTTTGTTGGCTAATTGTGAAAAACTTGTGCACAAGTCTTTCAGCAGAAACGCATTAATAAATTTCACACAGAAATAAAGGGGGCAATTATATTGAAAACTACACCATTTAACACCTAATACTACATCAATTTACTTTTAAAAAAGCCACGTTATATTCGCTGTAATTAAAGCGTACTTTTCGAGCAAAAACGTCTTAAAAAATAATCTAATTTAACAAAATTCCGCAAATTAACATTTTTTTCAGTTTAAAAAGAAAAATACTAAATATATTTATAAAACTAATAATAACTTTATAAAGAAAATTAAAAAAAACCTTTTTTGAAATATTTTTAAATAAAACAAATTACAAAAAGAATTGTCCAGATAAAAGGAACAAAGGTCCAAAATGAATAAAAATGGTCACCAAATTAATAACCACTAACTGATTAAGCACTTTAAATTTTTTTAATAAAATCTAACAAAAGTAAAAATTTTTGTTGTAAATGATTTAAAATTAAAATTTAACAGTAAATTTGAACAATGTAACAGTAAGTAGAATTTAAGTTAGGAAAAAAATAATTACTGAAGATTTTAAAACTTCAAAAAATAATCACTACTGCTCAATTAATTTATAAAATTGGTCTCGTAATGAAGTCGGTGTCCCTTTATTACTTGATTTTCCACATAATTAAATTTAAATTCAAAGTTATTGGTCACTTATTTTTTTGGTCCACATAAATAATATAAGTGAGAAATTTCATTTAAAAATTTTCTTATGAAAAAAAGTATAAATTTATAAAATAAAAAGATTAAAAAATTCTGAGAAAAAAGAACTAAATGATTTTATTTTTTTAATTTTTTTTTAACCTTTAAATTATAATTTTAAATAAAATTTTTTATATTTTCTTAATTTTTTAATTCAATCTATATATATTTTAATTTTGATGAATATATTATAATATTATCAAATAAAACCTTGATAAAAATAAAATTTCATTTTTTTTCGTAATTATTTGAAGATTGTTATTTTTTAAAATACATTTTTTAAAATTTAAATTTTATTCCTAATATAATATATTTTTTAAAGATTTTAGCTTAATTTGTTTTTTATACAATTTTTATTCTATTAAATTTAAAAATTCATAATCCTATTATCAATTTATTAAAAGTTTTTTTTTATTTTTTAAATGTTTTTGATTTTTTAGAATTAAATTTATTATTATAGTCTCTAAGAAAATTATTTAAATCTTTAATTTCTATAACATTTTTTAAAACTTTTATTGTTTTTATAATTTTGTTTTATTTAATTAGAATTTTTAAAAAATAAAAAAAAATTATTTTTTTTAATTTTTTCATTTTTTTTTTATTTTAAAATATATTTTTTTTTAAAAATTTTTTTGATTTTTTAGAAGTTAATTTAGTTTTATAGTTTTTAAGATCTGAATCTTAATTCCTATAAATATTTTTGTTTTTATAATTTTTTTTTCCATTTTTATTTTTTTTAATTGCTTTACTTTACAATAGTCTATGTTTGGGTGGAATTATTTTAAAATTAAAATTTCATTTTTACTGGCGTTGTACAAGTCAGTCTGAAAGATAAAATTTCTATTAAAAACTTCCTTTCACTTACTGGAGACTTACAAGATCTTAGACTGACCTTGTTCTGAACTTAAAAATTTTTGAAATCGACCAAATATTAATTAAATTTTTCAAGATTCTTGCTTATTTTTGAATATTATCTTATAAGATCCTTTTAAAATTTTTTTATCTATAAGTATCTTATTGGAAACTTAAAAGATCTTATTCTGATCTTGAATACTTTTAATAAAAAAAAATAAGAAAAAGATTTTTTTAAGTTTCTTACAGGTTTTAATTAAATTTCTTATAAGATCTTGAAAAATATCATAAAATTTCTTTTAAAATCTTAAATCTTACTTTCACTTGCTGGAAACTTACAAGATCTTATGCCGAACTTAGAATATTCTTGTGCCAAACTTATAAGATACTTGATAAGATCTGGCATTAGAAATTAACAAGTATCTTGCCTATTTCTTAAACAAGATCTTATCTGGAAATAAGTCCTGGGCGATCAAAGATATAATTAGCCTCACATAGATAAAGTAAACATTTATTAAAGAAAAAATGATGAAAATAGTCTATCAATCATCGAAGATCATCGATGAACTGTTTGCTATCCCTTCGAATTATCATCGATGATTTTTTTCCAAATTTCTTCGATGATCCATCAAAATTGAGTTGCCTGGGTCGTAATAGCTCTTTTTAATAAATAGCAAGTTCAAAATATCAAGGTGAGAATAGCCAGGTATATCTGGCTATTCTCTTTATAAAGATTAAAAATAGCTTTTAACAAAAATAGCTGCAATCAAAATAGCATGTTCAATTTATCAGGAAAAAAGATTCACTTAAATTAATTAATTTATTTATTTGAATCGATTAAGCCATAGAAAAGAAATATAGAAAAGGTAAAAAAATAACAAAAATTTTGAGAAAGTTTTATATGAAAAGATTGAAAGTTTAGTGAACCAAAGAGAATATCTTAAGTCAGAAACATATATTAAGGATAATAAGTCTTTCCCTGAAATAGAAATCAAAGAGCTAAAAAAAAATTTAAAAAAATTAAGGGAGGACTCTGCTTCAGTTTTAGAAAGGATCATAACTAATAGATTAAACACTTTTTTAGAAAAAAAAGGCTTTATTTGTAAGCAGCAATCAGGCTTTAGGGAGCATCGTCGAACCACCGATTACCTTGTCTTTCTTACTCAAAAGGTCTCTGAAACACTGGTAAGAGAAAAAAAGTATGCGGACTTCTCTTCGATATATCCCAAGCTTTCGATAAGGTCTGGCATAATGGTCTTATTTTTAAGCTTACTAAAGCTGAGGTACCATTATATATTCTTGAATGGGTAAAAAACTTTCTTAAGAATAGAGTTTTTTTCATCAAAATAAACGAATTTTCATCTACATTTGGTAACATTGAAACAGGAGTATCTCAAGGAGCGGTCGTTAGTCCACTTCTCTTCTCAATTTTTATATTTGATATCCCAAAACAAGATCAAAAAAATCAATCTTCTATTTGCTGATGACCTCCTAACTTTTTTCATTTTCAAAAAATATGCAAATATAACTAATCAGATCAATAAGTATACAAGGAAAATAGAAAACTGGCTAAGTCAGTGGAGACTAAAAATGGCATCTGAAAAATGTATTTACTTGACCTTTTCTGGAAATCCTTCTAAAAATAAACACATAAATATTAAGCTTCTTAGAAAAAAAATTCCTTATTGTAAAAATCCAATTTTTCTTGGCATTAACTTTGATGAATACCTTTGCTTCAACCACCAAGTAAATTTTATTCGTCAAAAGTGTCAAGATAGAATTAACATAATAAAGATCCTTTCGCATAAGTCTTGGAAACTTAGTAAAAAAACGTTGATAGCAGTATATAACTCTTTAGTTGGTTCTGTTATCGACTATAGTTTTTTCATTATAAATCGGGTGTCTAAAACTAACCTTCACAAACTTCAAATAATACAAAATAATTGCCTAAAATCAATTTTTAACCTGCCATTAGATATACCATCCGATACTTTTTTCAGTTTTCTCCAGGACATAAAGATTGACACGATTGAACAACGTTTAAGTAATCTTTTCAGCAGGTATGTTAAAAATTGTAATCTTTACGGTAACGTTCTAATTAATGAACTAATTAAAGGGTATGTGGGTGCCTTCGTGGAAAGCTCAAGAGAGCCCGAATTTAAAACACCCTTATGTATTATTCCTCGTCAACAATTCCAGTTAACGATCCCAATCTTAAAAAGTTTAACCTTGTAGTTTCTCAAATTCACTTTACCTTTCTTACCAACTATAACCCTCAATTTTGTATTTTTTGCTATTTTTTATTTTTAACTTACTTATTTACAATTCAATGGCAAAAGGAGTTCTATTACTCAAAGCCATTTTAAAAATAAATAAACTATTTAAAAAAAAAATAGATCCCAATAAATTCTAATGTATTAATTATTTTAAAATCAAAAAAATCCTAAAGTCCTTTTTGCCGTTAAGAACTAAACAATATCATCATTATTATAATATTTTACATTATTTTAAATATAAAAGTATAAAGGTTTAAAAACGTAAGGAAAATTAGGAATTGTTCAATAATACTCAAAAAATTTCTTTAAATTACGCAGAATTAAAGAAAAAATCGTCCTTAAATTTTTCACCACCTTTTTTTGTCGGAAAGATGTTAAGAAAATTTTTCACACAATTGGCGAAAACCAGTAAGGTGTGAAAATGTTGGCTTAAACCCGACTACAAAAGAAAAAAAATTAAGTAAAATAATAATTTTTTGAAATTAGATTTGAAGAAATTAAAAGAAATATTCTATGTTAGAAAATTTTTTTATTTTTTTTTATTAAATTTAAATGAGAATTTTATTTGTTTAAATAGAAATTTTCAAAATGTTCAAGGAAAAAAACCAAAAACTATTGGTAATAACTTTTTTTCGTTTTAACGAGTTTGAACCCAATATATTATTAATGTTAATTACCGTTTTTTACTATTCCCACATATTTTTTTTTCTACTCACGACCGAGAGCTTAGTAGCAAACTCCTTTTTCTAGAGCCGGTCTCTACACTTGCTACAATGTCCCTTTCGGAACCCTTTAGTCACCAGGACTCGCAAGCCTGATTATCTCTAATTAGTCCCATTTGGTGGCGAATGGTTGCGCCCATCTAGAGTTACATTGCGCTGTATAAAACGCATCCGCTTAGCTCTTGTTTATATGTAAGTCGATTACGATTAATCTTTTTTTTTTTTTTTATAATTTTGCATTTTAACATTTTACATTTTCATCACTTAGTGAGAATTGTACCTTAGACCTTTCGCTCCAAAGGACTCGACTTACACCACTCGGTCATGCGCTCAATAAAAACGCCAAATCACGAAACAGTTTTTGGCGTTTATTACTAAAAAGCAAAAAATGCGTTTAAACGGGAAGAAAAACGCGTTTTTTACTTCGCGGGGATCTACGTAATCACTACAGCCAAAAATCATTCCAGCACATCTAAAGAAGTTTTCACTTATTATCACACTTAAAAAAATTTGTTAATATTATTTTTAGAGCACTTATAAATCTGACACACACACTTCAAAGCATGGTACCCACACTAATTGAATCTTCTTAACACACAATAAATTCATGGGATTTAAATTGTTTATATAATCCAAGTAAGTTTTCCAAACTGCTTGTCTTAAAAGAAATTAAATTATAGTCAAAAAAATTTTAGACATAAAGGATTCAATTAATTAATTTTGCAACTCCTCTGCTAACGAACTAAAAACTTTATTAAACTCATTTTTTAAAGTCATTCCATTCTTTATCGAGGATATTGTACTTTGATTTTATTTGATTTATTTAAATCACTAAAATATTAAAAAAAGAATATTAATTTCGGAATAATTGATAAAAAGAACAGAGGGAGTGACAATGAATGTATATTTTACAGTAAAGGGCCCTTTACTGTAAAATGGTTCACTTTACTTAAAGAATTAAGAAAATAAGTCCTTTTATTATTTGTCTTTTATTAAATAAGTCCCCTTTACTCCCTTTACACGCTTTATTTATTATTTATCAAAGATTGCCCTTTACTCCCTTTACATGCTTTATTTATTATTTATCAAAGATTGCCCTTTACTACCATTACGAGCTTTACTTATTTTTTATTAAATAAGTCCCCTTTAAACCCTTTACTTATTTTTTATTAAATAAGTCCCCTTTACACCCTTTACTTATTTTTTATTAAATAAGTCCCCTTTACACCCTTTACTTATTTTTTATTAAATAAGTCCCCTTTACTCCCTATTTCAGATAATTTATCAAATCATTTAATATTTCCACAATTCAATTTTTTATTAGGCTAAAATTTCTAAATAATGTTTCTAAATTTTTTTTTTTGATTTTTGTGGTAAATAAGTATTCGAAAAGTAAAATTTGTGGTTTTTACGAGATTAATTTATTCATAATAAAAATGGATTGATTAATAATTCTCCTTATTTAAGTTTACAAGTTGTTTCTTGTAAATAATAATTTTTCATTACTTGATAAAATTTATTAATCTTTTTTTATTAAATGTATTTTTATTAACTAATTATATTGTCCAACAGATTTTCCCTTTCCTGATTTATTAAATTTAATTACTAATTATATTTCTCATTATTTTGTTCTGTAAAATAAAGTTTTTTATGGCTAACCCTCTACTAAAGCCATCCCTAAACCCTAATGACCCACTTATAAATATTTTATTAAAACAATCCTAACCCTTAGTTATAGTTAGCCATGTGACTCGGCTTTGACTCGTCAAATGGCTAACTATGGCTAATTTTAGGGTTAGAATTCTTTAATTCGGATATATTGTACGTTTTTTATTTTATTAATTTCAAATAAACAAGTCTTTTACATTCATATACATTATTCACTTTATAAGTATGTCTGGAAAATTTAGAACATGTCTGTTTTTTATCTATATTTTCTAATTTTTTTATTTATTCCTGTCGTTAATTTTTTCAAAGAAGAAACCAAAATTTTTCAGATAGTTTTTCATCAAATTCCGGGAGAAATTTTTTTTGTAGGATCGAATCAATTTTTTCAGGAAAGGTAGTACTGGGAGTGCTGGGGAAATATTTAATACCAGTAAAGGTAGTACTGGGAGTGCTGGGGAAATATATAATACAAATAAAGGTAGTACTAGGAGTGCTGGGGAAATATATAAAACAAGTAAAGGTAGTACTGGAAGTGCTGGGAATTATATAATACAAGTAAAGGTAGTACTGGGAGTGCTGGGGAAATATATAATACAAGTACAGGTGTTACTGGGAGTGCTGGGGAAATAAATAATACAAGTAAAGGTAGTACTGGGAGTGCTGGGGAAATATATAATACAAGTAAAGGTAGTACTTGGAGTGCTGGGGAAATATATAATACAAGTAAAGGTAGTACTTGGAGTGATGGGGAAATATATAAAACAAATAAAGGTAGTACTGGAAGTGCTCTTTGTCCAAAAATATAACACACCCTCCCTTAAAAAATACGAATTTCAAATTAACGTTCTTTTTTAAAATCAGAATTAAAAAATTAATTGACTACGGCCAGACATCGGAACTGAAAAAAATTGAGTTTCGAGTTTTGAGTTCGAGTGTCGCACTCAAAACTCAAACTCGACACTCGATTTTTTCTAGTGACACTCAAATCCAAACTTAAAAATTAATATTTTTTGGTCGCTCAAATATGCAAAAGATGACTTGTTTCCCTAAAAAAAAGTTTAATAACAATGGCAAAGAATTTGAAAATACTTCGTATCTTCATTTTACCGAATCGATACTTTCAACTAATTTACCAGATCAAAAGGTTGAATATAAATGCGTTTTTTGTAAAGTAAAATTAGTGGCAAAACTTGGCAAAACGCGCAATATTAAAGCAGATCTTGAGAGACATCGCGATTTTCCTCAATTAATTCAATGGTTTTCATTATATGATGATCCAAATTCAACCAAAAAAAAATTGATGAATTCACAGAAAAATTGGTTCGCTATTTTATAGGATCTAACACAGCAATTTCAGAATTTGATTCTCCTCATTTTAGAGAATTATTTAAGTTGTTTGATGCAAATGTACCATGTGCAAAAACTTTTGCGGAAAAAACATTACCAAATGTTTTTGAAATGGTCAAGGAAGATGAAAAGTTAAATGTTAACGTTTGCTTAAAATGTGACATTTGGACAAATAAACAAATGCATGATTTTATGGGTATTCCAGCCAATTTAATAGATGAGAATTTGGAAAAGGAAGTAATTCTAATTGGCATCCCAGGCAACTCAATTTTGAAGAAAAATCAAAGTTCATCAGATGATCTTTGATTTTAATTTCAAAAAAATGATTCAAAAATGATTTTTTTTAAATTAAAAAATTATAAATTTCATCAGGTTTTCTTTATTTTATAATTATGCTTAACACTTTTCAAATATTTAAAATTAATTAAACCAATAAAATTAAAGGTTAAAATTTAAATGACATTCAACTTGTGCGTATTTATTTTAATTTTAAATTAAGTATAAATATGAGTAATAAATTTTTATTTATTTATAATTTTTTATTGTCATAATTTTTTTATTAAATTATTGACAATTATCTTTTGAGCTGAATAGGCTCCCTAAAAAATTTTTTAGGTGATTGATATAAAATCGATCAAAGATATATTTAGCCAATGCATAGGTAAAGTAAACTTTTATGCTGTTTACTTCTATCGTGCGGCTTTCTCTAAAACACACCTATACTTTTCTGTTTAGTCCTTCACATTTAAAATTAAACAATCATAAAACTAAAACATAGTTATAATTAAAGAAAAAATGATGAAAAGCGTCCATCATTCATCGAAGATCACCGATGAATGGTTGGCTATTCCTTCGAATAATCATCGATGACTTTCTTAATTTTTTCTTCGATGATCCATTAAAATTAAGTTGCCTGGGATGTGCCAAATGCCTGGGAGTCATAATGCTGAAAATATAAAAATTGCAATTGAAAATGTAATCAATGAATTTTCATTTGATAAGTCAATAATATCAGGTTTGAAATTTTTTTTCAGTTATTTTTCACTTGTTTTACATTGTTTTTAAATCACTTTACATCATATTAACTAAATCACCATTTACACAAAAAAAATAACAAAGAAAAAAATTTGACTATTATTTTCTATTTAATTATAGTAAATTGAGTTCTAATTTATAACATTTTCACTCAGATATAAATAATATTATTGTTTTTTTATCAAGAGATTTATTTTTTAAATTTTCAAAAAATTTAATTTAATTTTTAGTAATTTATTAGGTAATATATTGTTGGCGGTTAGAGCCAATAAAATAATATAATTTATTTTGTTGTTATAAAAGTTAATTTATTGAATCTATGGTTAGAAAAATAATATTAATTTAGGCTCGCTATTTAAGTTACATTTTATGAATTTGTTTTGTTAAGTTTTTAAACTTTAAAAATAAGAAGTTTGTATCTTGAAATAAAGAATTTTAGAACATAAATTTATACTCAACTTACTAATATGCCTCCGAAACAGCAAAGGAAATCTAAACTCCAAGCTGGCCTACAACATGGTGACAGCAGTTTTTCGAATCCAAAGAAAAATGAATGTTCAATTGATTCTAAACTGACGCCGGTAATAAATGCTTCTGCATTGACGAGTCATGAAGCTGATAAACTGACTGATGTTCTAAGTAGTGATGAGGAAAGAGATTTTGTTTCAGTCAAAGCAATAGAGAAGAGACGTAGAAGGTCAACTCCACATTATGAAAGAGTTAATATGGGAAAATTAAAAATGGATAGAAATAATGTGGAGGATTAATTAAAATTTAGATTTAATTTTCAAAACTTTTCGATGCGATTTTTTTCTGGGGCCGAAAGTGAAGATTTTGATCAGTCGATTTCTGAATTTATCAGTAGATCTAGACAATTGGAGGGTGACGCAGAGAGAATAGATCTCTTCAAAACGTACATGTCTGGTAAAGCGAGAGTATGTGTTGAAGAACTATTGGGGAAAAATATCAATGAGTTTAGAGTGTTGGTTTTGGAAATGCAAAGACTTTTTTCCAAATATAGTCCTGATAATTCAAAATTAGAACTTCAGAAAGTGAAGAGGAAGAGTAACGAGAGTCTTCGTATTTACGCTCTACGTGTCGGTCAACTTGTCAGACTGGCTTATCCGATGTTGGAATCAGATTCAAAACATCGGGACTATTTTGAAGATTTAAAAAAAGATTCATTTATTAGAGGCCTAAATCCGGATTTAATACAAAGCTTAATGATAAGAAGTCCGGTCGATTTGGATGACGCATTAAGATATGCAGAAATTCTTGAGGCCGATTTTGGATTAAAAAGGAAAGAAAATTTATTAGTTATTGAAGAGAGTGAATCGACTAGTAAAAAGGTAAAAAGTGAAATGAAACAATCGGATAACAAAGCTGAAGAGGAAGGCAAGGGATTTAACTTCCACAACTTAATGAGAAAGCTCGATAGCCAAGCAAATAAGATTGATCAGAAATGTGATAAGTTGAATGAGGACATTAATTTATTGAAGGATCGGGAAGATAAACAGAATGGGGAGAGAAATTCGAGTTGCGAGACTATGTTACCGATTGGTCAGCAGAATAAGACGCAAGACCCTGTTCCTCAGACTTCTTTCAGCATCAACAGCAGCAACCATTATTTCATCCTTACCAGACAACGGCTCAGCCAGGAATTACTGTTCAAGTGCAACAGCCACGACCATTTTACAAAAATTATAATCGTCAAAACTTTTCAACGCATAAAAAGTTTAGAAATCAATATAACCAAGTTCAGCCACAAACATCCTACCAAGGTAAGCGACAATTTATGCAATTTTATGACCCATATTGGAAAAACAGATGTTTTGCTTGTGGTAATCAGGGGCACATGAAGACACACTGTCCATTAAGTCAGCTGAATAATCTTGGACAAAACCCGAATTACCCCCTGCAACCTTTGCCAATTGTGCCACATGCTTCTTTACCAGGAAATTCTAACTCTTTTTCTAATCAAAATTCAAACTCTAAAAACTTTTCTAATCTAATAAATTATTCTAAAATTTGTATGGCTACTTTCTTTGATCCACTTCTTTATCATTATCCTTACCATTATATGGCTCACCCAGCGGACCTTTTTTTGCCTGGTTTAAATGCTTTTCAAACGGTCCACTTAGACATAAATAAGTCAAATACAATGTCTCTTCCGGCTTCTGTTTTTAATGGAAATGTATATCCTGTCCATTTTTTTGTTATGGAGGGACTCCCGTACGATATTATATGGTGATAAGGCCTTCCTATAGCCCCTAGGCAGCGACGGTTGTTCTTGTTGGGAAAAAGGATGGCTCAGTCAGGTTTTGCGTCGATTATAGAGAAATAAATAAGATAGTGAAGCGGGATGTTTATCCCCTGCCTAGAATTGACGATAGTTTAAGTGGGTTATGTAAAGCAAAATTTTTTACTTCTTTAGATCTAACCTCAGGATATTGGCAAGTGCCAATGGATGAAGAAGATATAGAGAAAACGGCTTTTATAAGTCATTATGATGGGGAGATGAAGATGGAGATGATTATATCGGTTCTGATTGTCGTATTAAATATAAAGTAGATTTGTTAAATAGATTAAGAACGCATTATGAAATAATTGAGGAAAGAAGGGAAAGAGAAATCAATTATTATACAGATAGGTATAACAGAAGCCATAAACACGTTGAGTTTGCAATTGGCTCGCAAGTAATGGTTTACTGGCCTGTGCCTAAAAAGGGATATTCACAAAAATTACTGCCAAAATGGAAAGAGCATACAAGGTTGTGTCAAAAGTTAGTTCAGTTACTTATAGGATTGAGAAAGACAATAAAACGATCGTTGTTCATGTTCAGCGGATAAAACCTTTTGTTACATATGATTGATTTTTATAAAATTTAGTTTTTGTTTTATTTTTTTAATTAGTTGTAATTTTAGTTTAAAGCGAGGCTAACCATAGGATGTAAATTAAGGTTGTTTTATGTAAAATAGAATGAACCCTATCGGTAGTGGATAAACGGTGCTAAAAGTGTCGCCATTGTGACCGACGTCCCACACAGGCCGATGAGGGGGGTTCAAAGTGAATAATAATAGTAAAATTAAATGTTTAGAAGAGTGAGAACTCTATCGGTAGTGGATAAACGGTGCTAAAAGTGTCACCATTGTGACCGACGTCCCACACAGGCCGATGAGAGGTGTTGTAAATCCACGCGAGTAGTGGTATAATAATAATTGAAATGGGAAAGAAATAGTGAATGAAAATAATTAAAAATGTTTGTGTTAAGTTAAGATAGGAACTTGTTTGAACCCGAAGTATTGCTGCATAGAGTGCTCAAAAGTAGGGTCACGCAAGGTACCAAAAATGACGTATTCGTTTTTGGAGGATTAGGAAAGTTTTTCAAAAATGACGTAATCGTTTTTGAAAGAAGGAGGAGTGTTGGCGGTTAGAGCCAATAAAATAATATAATTTATTTTGTTGTTATAAAAGTTAATTTATTGAATCTATGGTTAGAAAAATAATATTAATTTAGGCTCGCTATTTAAGTTACATTTTATGAATTTGTTTTGTTAAGTTTTTAAACTTTAAAAATAAGAAGTTTGTATCTTGAAATAAAGAATTTTAGAACATAAATTTATACTCAACTTACTAATATGCCTCAGAAACAGCAAAGGAAATCTAAACTCCAAGCTGGCCTACAACAATATTTTTAGTTTAAGATTAAATTTACTTAAAAAAATAGACAAAAATGCCATTTTTTTTAGTGAACTGAAGTCTCTACACCAAATTTTGATTAAATTTTTTAATATCCAATTATATCTTAAAAAAATCTTTTGAGTTAAAAATGCAATTTCTTTCATACTTCTTTAAACTTCTAAAATTATTGATAAATTTCCCTAATTTTTCGGCAAAGTCTAAATTTTGGTCAAATTTCATTTTGCTCAAAAAAAAAAAATTTAAATACGCAATTATTTGCACAGTAAATTTTATAAAGACAAATCCTCTTTTTTTTAATTTTTAACAAGAGTTTTTTGATGTTAAAAATTTAAGGAGTGGTTTCCTAAAATTTCACTGTGCAAGTAATTGCGTATTTAAATTTTTTATTTTTTTTGGGCAAAAAGAGCAAAATGAAAATTGAGCAAAATTTACACTTTGCCTAATTTTACCTACATATAAAGGAATTTCAACAGATGAAGCAAGTGCATTTGTTCGTTTATTTAAACCAAATAATGTTGAAATAGATGAACAAAATGAAAGTGATATATCAAATAACGAGACATTGATCGTAAATAACCGTCAATCTGATGATAATGAAAGTATCATTTCAGTATCATTATGATGACGAATATAATGAACAGAGTCACTTAGAATCAATACTTAGTACAAATGAACAGATAAAGCAATTTAGTCTCGAAATGGCTGATGTAAATTCATATTTTGACAGAAAAAAATTTGATCATAAAGTAGAGTTAGAAAGAAATACTCAGCAGGAAAACATAGAACAATTTAGTTTTAATGAGATGAGACATTATGATTTTAAATATGGTGGTGCTATAATAAATGATTTATCTTTAAAAATTGGTTCTAATGAAATTCCAAGAATATTATGTGCTTTGCCATAAAAACAATATAGTTAGAATGGCAATCGAATAATCAAGACCCTTAACTACACTTATTAAAACATTAAGTAAATATGCTTCAAAACATAAAAATTCAATCAAACAATCAAAGTTCTACATGAGGAAAAAGGCACGGTTAAGAATTGAAAACAAAACTCGATGGTCTTCTAGTTTTCTAATGTTGGATTCGTTTCATATGGCTCTAAAAAGAGACGCATTCCCTCCTAACGAGCCTTGGCCGGTGTCTTTAGATGTTTTAGAAACTTATTTACAAATTCTTCTTCCAGCATTTCAATTTAACTTAGTAATGCAAAGGACCAATTCAACAATAGCTGATGTATTGCCTACTCTAAATATCACTTTATCGAAATGGAATCGTATGAAAGTAACTGGCAATTATCGTGACTTATGCAATTATTTGATAGCAGCTTTTCGGCATAAATTTAAAGATGAAATAAATTCAAGTGTCTATCATGTAGCTTCTCTATTAAATGTCTCAAAATTAAGTCAATGGTTCAGAAGACCAGATTGTTTTGATATGAAAAAAAAAGCTATAGACAATTTAAGTAATGTGGCTAATGAGTATTTGAAAAAAAGTAATATCCAGCCAAATCAATCTGTTATTTCAGAAGATACAGCTGATCAAAACGTTACTCAAGACTCTATATCTGGAATGATGAGGGATGATGATTATTTAAGTGAAAATGAAACATCCGACGAAATTAAGCAATACGAACTTGAAAAAGAGAAGATTTTTTTTATAAAAAATGCATTAGATAACACTTCATTTTCAGCTAAATCAACAGCTTCATTTTGGGTTTCTAAAGGAAAAGATATCCCTAACCTAAAAAAGTTGGCCTGCCTACTCCACAATATGCCATCAAGCTCGGCATTTATCGAGAGATTTTTGGGTTTTGATTTCGAGTTCTACACTCGAACTCAAAACTCGAAACTCGATTTTTTTTCAGTTCGGATGTCTGACTACGGCAGATATCTAAAGCCGTAATAATCATATTTAGTTGAATTTTTTTTTTTTGCCCGGAAAAATCACTCTGTAAAGCTCTTAAAATTACTTTTGACAAAAAAAAATTGTTGCCTAAAGGTGAAAAAATTGTGCAATTGTAATTTCGTATTTGATTTAGGCTTTTTTTAATGTTGTGGAATTTTGCAGAGAAAACAAAAAAGAATTATTTACGGGAATAAATTAACATTAAACCATCACAACAGGCACCAAAAATTGACTTACAGTACAATCCGAAACAAAGTTAACGAAAACATAAACAATGTTTAAACAGAGCATACACAAAACCGACACAGAACCGAAACAAAAACAACACAGAACAGAAACAAAATCGACACAAAACCATTTTAAACTGTTCTGTTTCGGTTTGGTTTTGTTTTGTGTTTGTACTGTATAAACAGTGTTTAAACAGGTCGTTAACTTTGTTTTGGACTGTACTGTACAAATATGGGCTAAAGTCAAGATTTTTGTTTTGGGGAGAGTCCTTTGTTCAAATTAAAAAAAAGAAATCAAACACAAGAAGACTTTTATTTAGAATAAGATTTAGCTAAAAAATGAAATTTACAAATAAAAAATAAAAATTTTAAATAATTTACAAAACCAAAAAAAAAATCGAAAAAACAAAATACAGTCTTACCAGGCGAATTTATGAAAATAGAAAATTTTTCTTCGAACCATTAGCTTTCTAAATTCATCAAGTGCAAAAATAACTAGTGCAAAAATCAATGGTAAAAATAAATATTGAACTGGTAGTGGTCTCGATTTGAATAAATCATGAAACCATGGCACATACACAACAATAATCATTATAACATAACTAATTAATTGAGCGCCAAATAGATAAAAATTACTTGTCTTTTTCTTCCAAATAATTTGTTGAAAAAATGATTTAAAATTTGTTCTAGTCGATAGTAAATTACCAAATATTTGCAAAAGTACAATGCTTACAAACGTAACTGTTTGTCCTCTGTAATAAAATTCATTAACTTGTAATTTAGCCTCATCTAAACTTGTTATATTTTTTACATTTGCATAAATATTTGGCAAATTATCAAACGATAAGAAAATGTCCTTAGGACCTAGGCCTGAATATGTATACATATAAATAAAAAACATTGATTGTGATCCAATAACAACTAATATACCTAGAAATAGATAGGCGTGAAGTAAAAATTTCCAATTGACTAAATGTTCATTACGTGATCTAGGTTGCTCTTTAAGCAAATCAGTTTCTTCTTTTTCCATCATTAAACACAATGATGGTGCAATATCGGTAAATAACGAAATAATTAACATTTGAAATGAAGATATATTTTGTGATACACCGAGAAATATAGACATTAAAACTGGTATTAACTCGGCAAAACAACCACCTGGTAGCAAATATAAAATTACTTTTTTCAAATTTCTAAACACTAAGCGACCATTTTGAATAGCAATTAGTATTGATGAAAAATTATTATCTAATAATACTAATTGACTTGCTTCCATAGCTACTTCACTACCACCACCCATTGCTATGCCAATATCAGCACTTTTTAAAGCCGGTGCATCATTAACACCATCACCAGTCACTCCAACTATATATTTATATTTTTGAAATTCTTTAACTGTTTTAAGCTTTTGTTCCGGAGTCGTTCGAGCCAAAACAATTTCTTCATATTGAGTAACTACTAATTTCCAATCATCATCACTCAAAATTTCCAAGTCACTACCTGTTAAAAGTAAACCCTTCTTTCTATTAGATTGTTTTAAATTTTCTCTAGTGTCATAATACGGTGTTGTTAATATTCCAATTTGTGTAGCTATGGCAGCTGCTGTCAAAGCATAATCACCAGTAACCATAAGAACTCTAATACCAGCTTGTTTACATTTAGTAATAACATCATCAATGCCAACTCTGGGCGGATCAATTATACCAACTAGACCAACTATACAAAAATCATTGGTTTCATGTATAAATTTTTCCAAATCAAATGATGAATCACTTTGATTCGAATGTAATGAATAGTTTATATTACGTTTACAAATTAACAAAACTCGTTGACCCAAACGACACCATTCATTTTGTAAATTAATTATTTGAGTGCTTATTGAATTGTCTATTGGAATTTTGGCCTTATTTTCATCTAGAATAAATTGAGATTTTTTTAATAAATAATCAGGAGCACCTTTTATTAAAATTAAATCTTCATTGCTATTTCGATCACCATAAATAGACTCATGTAGATTTAAATCTAATGGTCTAAGAACTTTTACCATCCATTTATTTCGACTATTAAATGGTATCTCAGCCAATATTGAATAATCATTTAAAATATCGACTTTTTTTTCATATTGTGTTGAGAATCTTAAAATGGCTATGTCAGTCGCATCGCCAATTGCTTTTTTGTTCACAAGATCCAATTTTTTATTCTCATCGTCATCTTCAAAATGAGCATCGTTACATAAACGACAACTAGTGACTATTTGATCAAAGCCATCAATTTGTGTTTGTTGAGTTAAATCGACTTGATTTAAACCAATTGACGCTGAAGTTACAAACATTTTATTTTGTGTCAAAGTACCAGTCTTGTCCGATGCTATTACATTTACACAACTCAATGTTTCAATAACGGCTAAATTTTTTACCAAAATTCGGCTCTTGGCCATTCGTTTAGCTATAATCAAAAGCGATAGAGTAACACAAACAGGTAGACCTTCGGGTATAAACGCAATCATAACACTAATTGTATTAACTAAAAAAGAGGCCAAGTTAATATAATTAGGATATGTTGTTCTAAGCCATGTAACCCAAACAATTGTGACTATAATTGCCATTATTACTGCTGCTGAGCCAACAATTAAAACAAATCTTCTCAATTCTTTTTGTAGTGATGAGGCTTTATTTGATGTCTTACCAGTTAAATTAGCTATTTTTCCAATAAGTGTTTGGCCGCCAGTTGCTACTACAATACCCTTACCTTGACCATTAGTCACTAGTGTTGTCATAAAACCAATGTTTTTCGATTCTACATAACGATCATCAGTACATTCGACTAAGCCATCAATAGCCTCACTCTCGCCAGTCAACATTGATTTATCAAATTTAAGATCATGTGACTCTATTATACGACAATCAGCTGGCACTTTACTACCAAATGATAACAAAACTAAATCACCAATTACTAATTCTTCAACTGGTATTTCATGTTCATGTCCATCTCGTATTACAATGGCAATACTAGGCATCATGTTCTTAATTGATTTCATCACCTTGCCAGATGAATAATCTTGAAATGCATTAAATGTAGCTTGAAGAAATATGACTACAATTAAGAGGATACCAAGGCCAAGGTTGACTGGATCGGAATTTGGTTCACCAATAGGCTTCCATGCTAATATGCAAACAATTCCAGCTATCCATAAAAGAGCACAAAATCCACTAAAAAAATAACTTATTATTTTAATTATTGGATTTGCTTTTTTTGGTTTTATTTTATTTTTTCCATTTTTTGCCAAAAATTCTCCAGCTAGTTTAGAATCAAGTCCATTTCTAATTGATGTCTTAAACTCTCTTTCTAATTCTAAAAGGCTTAATTTGTGATAGTTTTCAACTATTTGTGGACTATTAACCATTTTCTTTGGGTTTTTAGACAAAATCAAATGTTTAGCTTTTTGTTTAAGTTTTTCCATTCTTGTAAATTTTTGATATTTTTTATGGTCAAAAAAATCATTAATCCTTTTTAAGGCTAGTGTATGTAAGTTATTAAACTTGAAAGATTTAATATCCTTTTTTTCTTATTTTTTTAAGCCATTTTATACTCGCTTTACCTACATAATAGTAAGTTTTTAGACTCAAGTTTTAATGAAAACTTGAGATTTGCGTCATTAATTGTTTACAAAATAATTTTTATAAAAATAACTGTAAAGAGAGACGACTGTCTTAACATTCTTTAAGATACATTCAGGTGTAACTTTTTTTTTATTTATTTAAAAAATTTATCTAGAACGAAAATATTTTTTGGTTGTTTTTTTCATGCTGCGAGCTAGTGATCATTCATTCATTCAAGGTAGATAAAAATAAATATGTCAAGATCTTTGACGTAAATTCGAATCTATTCAGTAAATATTTACAAGAAGACAATGGCTCATTTACTTCACTCAAAGATCAGGATTTTTTTAAATCAAATAAGAAAATGGTACCATCCGATGAATATTATTCGCATTTTTTGTGAAAAAAAATGAGAATTTCAAGAATATGTAAATGAGAGACATTTACTTTTTCGAAATTAATTTAGCGAACGTCACAAAAAAATAAAAAGGATTCTTTTTTTTTAGCCAAACTAGTTTAATGTTTTTTTATTCAAATAAATTATTTTTTATTTGATATCAGATTTATCAATTGAATAATCATTATGGTAAACTTTTGAGAGAAATTCTTTAATCATCCAAAGATTGTTTTCGATAGTATATTCGTAATCTACGTATATGAAAACTGGTTTTATCAGAGTGGGTAAAAACTAAAATTTTTTGTCTAGAGGATCCTGAACTTCTTCAAAATTCTTAATAGTTAAAAGCGATTTATTCATTTTTTGAGACGAATTTTAAGTCGAATTATGAAAATTTATAAGCTAAGATGCATGAGAAATGATTGCAAACGATACAAAAAGAACAAAAAGAGGAAGAGGGATTATCTAATAAGTCAAGTAGATCTAAATGTTTAAAATGTTTCTTTTAATGTTTATCTTAAATATATTTGTCTACTGAGTCTGTTGCAGGTTACGCTGGAAAGAGGTCGCTCGTTTAAAAATGTTTTGTATCTGTAGTGATATTTATTAATTTTTTAAAATTTGTAGTCTAGATTTCTCTTGATAAGAAAATTATTTAAATGTAAAAATTTTCCGAGAATTCAATGTATTTTTAATATTTTTCGATATTATATTTCGACTGACTACTAATCCAAGGGCAATTCTTTTATATTCTTCAGCTGTTAAATCTCCAAATTGATTAATTTTTAAATGAAACTGCGGATTCATTGAGTTAAAATTTTCTACAAAATTTCTATTAACTTCCCATATAGATCGCCTTGAAAATAAGTTTCAAATCTTAATTGATAAAAATTTTATCTTGCTAATTACCTATAAGCTTCTTCATTTGGTAGAGTATAAACTTTATTAAATGATTTTTTGAAAAGATCCCATTCTTGATCAATAGAGGCTAGGCTTAGTGCAATTAAATTCAAAATAAATATAATAAAAAAGAATCTCATTATAAAATATTTATCACTTATTTAAATTTTAGTTAAATTTTTATAGGAATTTTATTTTTACATGTCATTCTGTCGCTTTCCTAGAAGTCTAAGCTAAATCTAATTTATCAAAATAATTTTCTATGACATTAGCATTTGAATATTTTTAAAAAATAATTAATTATCCTTGTAGAGTTGGTTCATAGAAAAATAATCATATTATAATGAGTTTTTAAAATCAAATTATATAGAATTCTCTGAAGATTTAAACATATCGAAAGTTCTCTTTTATTACTTGTCTTCAACCATGAAGCTTTTTTGTTTTATTTTTGTAATAATTAAAAACTCTAAAAAAAGACAGAATTTAACAAATATTTTTAAATGTTTTTCATTTAAATCCAATTGTTAATTATCAAAATTTATTTGTTAATATTATTTCAGAGCACTTAAAAATCTGACACATACACTTCAAAGCATGGTACCCACACTAATTGAATCTTCTTAACACACAATAAAGCTGAAAAAAGACAAGAACAGGGTTTTTTGGTCATAAAATTTCAGTTCAACTGCTTAACAGACTCTAAAGTAAAAATTGAGATAATTTAAAAAATTTAGGGAAAGTATAGGCGAATTATTATTCAAACCAATTTTAATTTTATAATTATTTTTAAAATAATAATAAACTTAAAATATTTATTAATTGGGTACCATACTGAGTGTCGGTACCATACTATAAGTGTGTGTGCCAGATTTTTAATTGCGCTGTAACTATTGCCCAATAAAAATTAAAAAAAAATACAATTTTCAAAAAATTTTCTGATATTTTTAGTTACCTGAAAAATGTTAGTTTAAATCTTCAGAGAATTGATTTAACAACTACTTTACTTGATTAATGAAAAAGCGAGAAATATTTTTGATAAATTTAATTAAAAATTTAAATCATTTGTTTTTTAGGATTTTTATTGTTTTTAAGGTAAAGTACAAATTAAAACTAACTTGTCGTTTCTTTTCGTTTCCTCTTCTTCAACTCTTCTTTTCCTTTTACATTCTCTTTAAGGGTCTACGCTGAAAAGCAAATAGGTCGTATTTTTCTAATAAATTATTTAAGTCATCAAAATCGGATGAAGTAAGATTAATTTTAAAATAAAAACATAAATAGAAACAATTCGATAAACGCTGAATTGCTTTTTTGAAAAATTTAAAATCAATCTAATTCAGAAGTCTTTCTTTCTGTACTAAAAAATTTAGTTTATCAATAGTAAAACCTAAAAGTTTAAAGTCACTAACCACATCAATTGAAGCCCTGTTAATTTGAAATTTTTTAGCGGTCTCAATTTTTTTTGTAAACATCATGCAAAAATTACTTATTCTAATTAATATCGACCATTCATTAAAATCCTCGATTTTATTTTTAAAATCTATCCAAATTTTATTAATATAAATAAGTTGGAAAAATTAATAAATAGCATGAAAATCTCCATTAATTGCTATCATCAGAATTAAATTAAACAAAAGTTCAACAAATGGAGATGACAACTTAAAAATATTTAAAAAAACAAAATTCAATAAAATTAGACTTTTTTACAATTGTAAAAAATTTAGGTAATGACATTTTTTGATTTTCATTCTTCTCCTACTCCTCCTTCTTCTCCTTCTGTTCCTTCTTCTTCTTTTCCAAAAAATAAGCTATTATACTCTTCGTTAAGAGAAATAAAATTTTCTCTTGCTTCTGTAAATTCACCTAAATCAATTCCATCGTTGATGTATTCATCAAGAAAAGATTTCTTTTCATATATTAAGTCAAAACTTTCAACTAGTTTTTCAGTGAACTGTGTAAAAAATGTGCCTGAACTCATTAAGCAAGCAGACATGTTATTATGTTCAGACTGATTAAAATATTGATTATACTTTACAATACCTGTTTTGCATTCGAGGTCAATTTGACAATCTTTTTCTTGTTTATTTTTAAAATTAAACATTACTTTCTCCACTTCATCATTATTTACATTTTTGCCTTTAAACAGTGCACATACGTTAGAAAACTTACAGCTACCAAGTTTACAAGAAATTAATTTATTGTTTTCATCGAACAAAGAATCCATCAATTGATTATGATTTAAAAAATTTTTGCTCGAATTTATATGTGAGTAGGTGGTAAATATATGATTTAGATTTTGCGAGCGAACTAAATTTTGATATATTTCATCCATAGACTTATTTAAAGTGCTGTCGAATCTCAATGAGCTGCTTATCCGACTACAGCATTCTGCAATAATTTTATTTATGTTTTTGAAAGTCAAATCTTCAGATTTGAAACCATTACTCAAACAAGATTTGAATATAGCTTCATTTTCAAAGAGAATTGAACAACTTGTTAGATTTTGATTAAGTGCAAGAGTTGCATTATAAATCTCAGCTACATTGGTTGCGAAATTTTGAGAGGGTAACACAATCATGTCAAATATTGAACTTTTACTAAATTGGCTAGATAAATCTTCAATCAAATTATTTTTTAAACCGCTGCATCCTCCACTTATACCATTAAATATAAAAAATCCTTGAATATTTGAAGTTTCTTCTATGATCTGTCTTAATGAGTTCAAAACATTATCTTTAAGTCGCCTTCCAATTTCCGAATACCTTTTTGTATACTTTAAAAAAAGAATTTAATTTGCTTGAAGTGTTTATAGTGGGGTACCATTCCAAACTGAACTTTAAGAGAAGTGTTATTGAAAAAAAATCATAAATAAAAAAACAGCTTTTCTTGTTTTCTTTAATAAATAATTTAACTAAAACTTTTTTTTTGAGTTTAAATTTATTTGACGAATTATGACTTTTAAAACTTTGTAAGTCATAATCGTTCATTCTAAATATCTAAAGCCTGTATAATTAACGTAAATTCTCGATTTTTATGACATGTCACTGTATAATCTTTTTAATGTTATAGGACCCTGTCATACAAATCGAGCAATACGTTATTATTTTGGAGATTCTAAAGTAAGACTTCGGACTTTTGTGACGTTAAAAAACATATCTTTCAAAGTTCAAGATTAGTTCAGTACAGATTAGTATCATTAATAGGTTATTATCATGGGTTTTAAAACGTACCAAATAGAGATCAATAATTCTTTTGTAAGAATCTCTTACAAAATAATTATTGATCTCGGGTCGATAAAAACACAACAAAAGACAGTTACAAAAATTATTTAAAAATTGTTTTTCATTAACTTTTAAAAATTCTCTTTAGAATTCTACATAACCCATTTTAATAATTTTAATTAGGTTAATTAAATTTGAATTAAATTTAAAAATTGTTTACTAATCCACACTCTTCCCTATCAGTTACAAATTGATTAGGATTGAGTAGATTCTTAAATTCATATTTTCTAATATGGTTTATCAGGCTAGGATCCGTGTCTATAAATAAAGTTCGAGGTATTAATTTATTGTTGTTGTCTTGACTAAAAAATGGATGATAAGTAAAATTTTTTTTGAATTTCATTCGACCATCTTTGTCTATACCATGTTCATTGGATAACAAATTCCAAAACTCAGTCCCAATTTTTGTTCCAGCTTGTCCTATGTGTAAACAAATTATTTCACGTTTTTCCTTTATTTTAAATAAATTAAAAACAAAAGGTTAAAAAACAAGAAATAAATTAAAACTTCAGAAGATGCAATAGCTGAAACAGATGGAACTTGCGCTATTTTACTATCTAATTTTGGCAAAGATGGAACAGAGTCAATTTGCGCTGAAGATGATGGTCTACTAGACGCTGAAGGTATTCTAGGCAATGTTGGTGTGTTTGATCTTTTATTTTGAGTCATGTTTGATTTTGTCTTAATAGAATTTGCTAAATTAAAAAAAAAGTAAAGAAACAATAAATAAGTTAAAAAATATTTTTGGTTAATTTTACTAGATTTTAACTCAGTAATTTCAGCATTTTCTGATAAATTGTTCTCTTTTTCATCAAGATTAGGCACTTTTTCTCCCTTGAAAATTAATTTCAATTATTTTCTAGTTTTACGTTTAGTTTTTAGAAAATGTTAATATTTTGCTGGAAATTTTGGTGCAAATTTGTTTTTTATTAATTTAATACTTAAATGCTCAATAAAAATTACTCTTAATTTACATACAGTCTACGCTCGTTTTTATCTCCCCATCCTTTCCTGAAGATAAACGCGACTAAAGTGAATGTTGTATAGTGATATTTAGAAAATTACACAATTTTATACAATTTAAATAAGTCGGCTTAAAAAAAATAAACAACTACCGTAATACCTTGTATAGGAATGCATTTAATTAAAACCTAAAATTTTAACAATTAATGCACCCCAAAATAGAAGAATTTTTAATTTTTTATCATATATTCTAATAGAGAACCTAATCAACAGTATCAAACAATGTTTCGATTATTTTTACGTTTTTCCAATCGCTTTAAAAATAGCTTTTTTGACGCATTTATTCTTAAAATTTTGATTTGAATTGCATGCATTTGGTATTACGGTATAAAAGTTCTAATAAAAATACCTTTAAAACTTTATCAAGTTCTTTGGCCGTTAATCTTTCTTTGGGATTATTTACCAAAGAGCTTAAATTTTAGACTTTTAAACAAAAAATTAAATATAAATCTTTAAAAGTGTTCACTATTTGAGAACATTCACAAGGATTGGTGAAACATTTGATGAAATTAATTTTGTCATTAAGTCTTGATTTTTGAATTTTTGAATTTTTCTTTCAATTTCTCGACTTGAACCTCCATCGAATAGTTTTTTCAGCTTAATCATTTCATATAAAACACAACCATACGACCTTTTTAAATGAAGTATTTTACAACATTCAAAAAAATATTAATTATGGTAAAGAGCTAAATTATAAGTACCATATGTCTACTTTTTGTGTATATTCATCATCCAATTCGATTATCTCAGGGGCTATATAATTATCTGTGCCGAAATTGAGATTTCGACTTGTTTTACTCTTTTTGCCTCCAAAATTTTGAGCTAAAGATTTAGCATGGCCTAAATCACCAAGAACAAGTTTTCGACCCGATAAGAAAATATTTCTTGAGATATTTAACTTAATAGAAAAGATTTCAAATATTTGAATATAAGAATAAAATTACTCAGGTTTAATGTCTCGATGAATAATCTGCTCATCGTGATCATGCAAGTATTGAATACCATTTAATAATTGACTACTCCAAGATATTATATCGTGAAAAGCAAGTGGCTTTTTTGTAGCTCTTTGTAAAGCAATTTCTTCATCGAGAGTTCCATCCTTTATATTTAATACGAATAATATTCTTACAGATAAATCGAAAAATTAAAAGAAACTAACTTCATAGTAATCCGTTAATATGAAATAAATTGTAGCATATTTAACTTTTTCTTTGAAAAAAAAAATTAGGAAATTGTCTTTCAAAAAACATAAAGAAAAATAGATTTACCATAAAAAAAATCCAAGTATTTGATTATGTTTTGATTGTCTACTTTTTTCATTAATTCAACTTCTTTTTCGATCAGACGGTTGTTTGACAAGTTTATATTTTTAAATTGCTTCAAGGCTTTACTTTTAAGTTTAAAAAATTTATATTATTGGGATCAAACAATATATCAGGTTTAGAAATGTTTTATTCGCTAAAAATTTCTACTTTTTTTATTCAATTTCCCAACTGAAAAATAAAAAAATATCAATTTTTTTTATAAAATTTCTTGTTAAAATCTGTAATTTAATAATAAATTTTTTAACAATTTTTTGCGAGGAACGAGTATTGTGACGAGATAAAATTCAGAAATACTCAAAAGAAAATTCAAGAATGCTGAATGATTTCTTATTCGATCGAAATAATCGAATATGATTGGCTCCAAATGTCAAGAATTTAGTTGGACGAATTCTTCAAAAATAGGGTCCAGTCTTTTTTAAAATTAATTGAGAAGTTAAAATAAAAAAAAAAAACTTTTCTAAATTATATTCAATAGTTTTTCTTTTCTTTTATATTAATGTTATAATTTAAAATAATTCGAATCCAATAGTACTTTATGCTAGCATGGTAGTACGTTCGAGTCCGTCCGACATACGGCTTTCCAAAAGAAGTAGTTTTAATTAGATAACTTAAGAAAAGAAAAAAAAGAAGTTGTACTTTCTAATCACTAATTGGAAAAATTTTTGTTTAAAATTTTTAATCGAATGCTTTGAGTTTATGTTTGAAAAAAATACTTTTAATAATATAGGAGATAGCTCAGCTGATACCGTCATGGGCGTCGAAGCAGAAGGTCGAGAGAACAAATCCTGTGCGAGTCAAAAAAAATTCAAATGAGTTCCCAAATTATCTCCTGTTGTTATATTGAGTAAAACGCCTAACTAACCCAGCTTTTGGCCGTCGTAACGCTTAATTTGATTTACTTTAATTTTATATTTACTTCTCCAAATTTGGAGGTTAATTCTATTCAATAAATAAATAAATAATAAAGTTCATTTTAATTATACAAAAAATGCTTACTATATTGCCTTAAACAATCGTACCCTAAGCAAATTAGAAAAAAATTTAAATTTGTGTCTTATTAAAAGATCCCAGTAAACTTTTATTTTATTATGATTCTGCTTTTTAAATGATCGTTTTTTAAATGCTTAAAATCAAATTTCTAATTGAAAGAGAATATCAAAATTTTTCTTGAAAAAAGTTTGCTATTACTATTTTGTTTTTTTGTCATTCAAATCCTCTATTTTAAACACAACTGCTTCTGATCCTTCACCAAGTTTCTTTATAAGTTTATATTGTCCTTTTATAGTTTGGTCGTCTACTTGATTTTTTTTGTCTAAATCCTTTTTTATTAAAATTTCTAAGTATTGATAATGTTTTAGTTTTTGTCGAGTTACAAACCTTTAAATTTTGATTTATTGATTTTAGTATTTCGTCAAAGTCTTCGTCAAACCACGTATCTGGATGTTTGTAACAATTTATCCTTACCAAACCGGACATTACAAAACCTATTCCGCCAAGTTCCTCTATTTTCAATCTATCTAGAAATAAAATAACTACTATTTTATTTATATCATTTGCATATTGAAATTCTAGTTTGCAATTTTTTGATTCGGAATACTTTTGTGTAATACAGCTTAAAAATATTTTAGATTTTTTTATTGCTTGAGCCAATTGTTCTGTCAACGGTGAATTATTATGTTCCATTTCTGTATCGTCTCTCCACACTTTTAAACCCTCATTTTTGAGCTTTTCGTGAAGTTTTTTTACTTTATCTTTTGTATCCCAATTGTAAGAAATAAAAACATCAAATTCCTCTTTTTCGGACATATTCCCTTATAGTTAATGCTTTTATTGAATGAAATTATATAAGAACCTAATACTACTATATTTAAGCGTTAGTAACTGATGTTTTTTCAATGTTTGCTCTAAATTTTTCAAAAAATTTCGAGCTTTATCGGTAAAATGATTTAAATTACTGTAGCTAGTGGTAACAAAAGATTTTAAAGCAATTATTTTAAAACAATTAAGGTTTATAAACAAAAATTACTTTTTGTAAAAATATACTATAATCCTAGGAAAAAAATATTTGTAAAAGTTTCTGTTTGTTAAAGTCTCAATATTTTCAATTTGAATAAAAACAATGTCAATCAATTTTTTTTAGAAATTAATTCGATAAATTTTTTTAAAATAAGTTATTTTAAAAAATTTTGGTTTATTGGTCCATTACTCATTAGATTATTTAATTTAAGATTATGTCTAAATGCAACCCTCTCAATCGTTTTTTGCATTTTTTTCTGAGAACTTATTTTAAGTTTTTGAATATTATTTTAAAGAAAGTAGAATCCAAATGAAGGATTAAAATTTAAACGATTTTAAAAGATATTTATTCAATTTTCTCAAGAAAGAAACCTAATGGAAACCGAGAAAAGGTTCATTTTTAAATTGATTCATGTTGATTTTACAAAAAAATGAGATGGTTGGGTTTAAACATAACCTAATTTAATTCTTTTTGAATTTTTTGAATGCCGATTACAAGTTAAAAATTGGATGTAAATTTTGAGCTCACGTTGGTTCAAAATTGACTAGTCTCAATTTTTGCGAAAAATTAAACATGGCTCGTGTTTAAAAAAAAATTAATTTTATTTTTAATTAAAATGAATTTATCTCATAATTTTTTATTTTTGGATTTTGGACGTACAAGTGACAAGGAAGATTCACAAAGGACATGCATATAATTCAGAAGCTTATTGTCAATAGGTCGGAATTTTTCAAAAAATAGAAAGAACAAATTTTTTTTATTTATCTCCATGCTTCACTAGTTGAATTAAGTTTTAAGAATATGATAAATACTAAATTTTTTTTCAAATTTCAATATGAGTTTTTAAAACTTAATAACTTTAGCTATTAAATTTTATAATTTATCATTTAGAATTCGATTGAATAGAATTTATTCTGGATTAATGTAATTAATAATTAATAAATGACAAAGTAGAAAATATATATTATTGAAAATTTCAAAAACTATTCTAACCATATTTTCTTTTGCTAATTTAAGAAAAGAACTAATTTGTATACACATCGGCGAAGCTGGTTGTAAGATAGGAAATTCTTTCTGGGACTTATTGTGCAATGAGTATTCAATTAATTCTAATGGTTCAATAGAACCGTCAACAAGCACAACAAAAGTTAACAATGAAATTTTTTTTGAGCAGAGTTCTGCAGGAAAGTATATACCAAGGTCAATAATGATCGATTTAGATACCGATTGCATAAATGAAATCAAGATTGGTAAAATGAAAAATATTTATGATCCGGACAATTATATCGCGGGTTCAGGCCAGCTAAAGGCAAAAAAAATAGTAATTTTTTTGAGCTTTATTTTACTTCACTGTGATGGTTATTTGAGATTGCCTATTTAAATTTTCCCGAAGTCAGTTTGTAATAAGATATTTTTGAAATTGTTGACTTTTTCTACAGTCAAAGTTCAATTACCGTAATACCTTGCTATTTCATGCGGCTTTTATAATCGAAATTTTCAAAATAATTTAAATTTATTGAATTTTTTAATTTATTTTTAAATACATCACTAATGCTGCATTTAATTCGAAAGAATTTAACTTTAAATGACAAAAAAACTTAAAAATTTTGAATCATTCGAGAATAAATGTCGCATTTATCACTTTTCAAAAATATTGAAAAATTCAATGTTAATGCAGCAGATAAATCCGAAATGTTGGATAAAATTGCAATGCAACAAGCTTCAAGGCATTACGGTACGTTCCGTCTAAATTATATTTATTCTATTTAGGTAGGAAGATTTCTCTAGTTGTTACTAACTCTATCTGAAGTTATGCCTTTCGAACTATTTCCTTTTCATATACCGTATTCCCTCATTTTTTGTACCCATAAATTTTTCGGTTTTGTACCATGGTATAATCACGTTTTTGTATACATTTTTTTGACTAAAATTATGGGGGTACAAAAAGAAAATTTCCCATGGTACTAATTTGAATTTATACCATGGTACAAAACTGTTTTTTGATTTGAAAGCTGTTGTGACTTAAATTTATTAAATCAGAAATTTATAAATTTCGTCAAGGTAATTAGTATTCAATTAAAATACTAATTTCAGTACTTCTATCAAATTTGCGACGTAGCCGGATGCGAACGTATGATGAGCGTATTGTATCGTATGCCGGACGAGCGGACTAGGCCATACTACCGTACCGGACGTACTCAAAATTTTCTTTGTCAATTTCCTTTTAAATATATTTTTCTTTTTTATTTAATTTTTTGCTTTTATTTTTTTAAAAATTTTAAATTTTTGAAAAAACGGCTTTTTCCAAAAAATCAAATTTTATTAAAAAAAGTAAAAAAAATTTAAGTTCTATATGTAACTATTTTCAAATTTTAATTTACAAATTTTTGAGCAACAACAAGTAAATTTTTAAACATTTTATTAATTTAAACAAAAAAATCGAAAATTTTACAAAATTTTATCTATTATCCCTTACTTCTTCTTAAAATTTTATTTAACGCATTCGGTACATTAGACTCATTTAAATTATTGTCCGAATTTGAAAAACTTTTAGGGTTTTAAACTTCTGAATCACTATCTAACAAAAATATTTTTATTTTTTCGATTTATTTTTTGATTCATTTACTTAAATTCGACATTATCATTATCTGTCCATTTTCACCATAATTAAAATCTTCAAAATCCCGATTGACTTCAGACTAATTGGTAGATGACTTCTTAATTGATCATAATCTCTCTCCGGTTGTTCTCCTTCCTTCTCTTAATCATCCAAGAAGTCGAGTTCAAATCCATTAATATTTTCAATTTTGTACCATGGTATAAATTCAAATTAGTACCATGGGAAATTTTCTTTTTTTACCCCAATAATTTCAGTCGATAAAATGTATACAAAAACGTGATTATACCATGGCACAAAATCGAAATTTTCGAAGTTGTAGCGGGACAAAAAATGAGGGAATACGGTATTTATGCCCTTGCACAGTATTATAGGGCACAAAATTGATCATTTTGAGCAAATTTATTATATCGATTCCTTTGCTAATTTGAAAATCTTAACCAAGTCTCCACGATTACGACGCTTTATTACGCTTTGTAATTTGAGGTTTTCTAGCCTTGATTCATTTGACTGGTTACTTAATCTTTTTACTATTTTTGATACTCGTCCTCGTATGGTTATCAGATTTTTGTATGTTTGATAGATTTACGTCAAACATTTTATAATTGATATGATTTTTGAAGAGAACTCGTTTTATGGAAGCTATTTAGTTTTTGATAAAATAATTAAGATCCATTAAAAACACCCAAGTGTTGTTTTTTCAAGTGTCCGTCTTTTAGGTAATGAAAGCTAGGATGAAGACCATGTATTCTCAAAAGATTTTCATGGATGTTCAGAAAATTTTTCATTTTGTTAAAACAACAAACCCTTTTCATTCAACCTCGACGGTTAATGGATATTTTTTTCTAAAGACTTGAATTTACCTTTAAAATTTAAAGGTAAAGCTTTGAATAATGAAATTTCCATCTAATTTAAAAAAAATTTTCAAAAAAAAATAAAAAAAAAATGTTTTAATTCATTTGAATTTTTAAGTATAGCTATGCGTATTATGAACAAAGTAAAAATGTTTTGTCAAAAATCAAAAATACTATTCGTGAATGTGTTGATCAGTGCTCAAATTTGGAGGGATTTTTGATAACACGAAGTCTTGGTGGTGGTACAGGCTCAGGCTTGGGTGCATCTGTATTTCAACATTTATCAGAGACATATAGCAAAAAATCTCGAATAGATCTATGCTTATATCCAAAATTAGATTCAAATCCCTACATCGAAGAAATTTACAACTCTGTTCTAACTACTAATAGTGAGAACAGAGCTTGTGTTTCTGATAAAGATCTTTCAATTGGATTTGACAATACTATCCTAAACAAAATATGCAACAAAAATCTTGAAATTAAAAATCCAACTATGGGAAATTTTAATGATATTATTGGATATTTTTTGTCGACATTGACAAACCCAATTCGTCACAGTGGACTATTAAATACAGATATAAAAAGTATAATTAGAAATCTAGTTCCATTTGATAAGATCAACTATGTTGTTCCTTCACTTGTACCAATATTATCACAATCAAAAGTAAACTTCAAAAAACTTGATACTCAAATTCTAACGAATAACTTATTCAATGAAGAGAATCAGTTATTGACTGTTGATTTAAATTCCGGAAAATATTTGTCATGCTATTTGTCCTATCAAGGTCCAGATTTTACTCTACATAATATAGATACTGCAATAAATAAAATACAAAATTCAAAGTCATTTAATACAACAACTTATTTAACTAATGGGTTCAAAGTAGCTCTCACGTCTTTTGCTCCAATTACAAATGAAATCTTGCCAAAAACAACTAATTCGGCTCTGCTCTTGGCTAACTCTACATCAATGAGTAAAATATTCCAAAAACTTGTCGATAACTTTGATGAAGCTGCTAAAGGTAGGAAAAATTTTAACAAGTTTGTGGAATATGGTATGGATGAGATGGAATTATTCGAAGCTCGTGAAACAGTTCAAGAACTTATAGAAAAATATCGATCTTTATATGATGAACCTAATAATGAGTCAGCAGAAGAAGAGATAGAAGAAGGAGGAATGGAGTAAAACAAATATATCATTTTGAAATACGAAATTAAACAAAAATATAATAAAAAATTTTCTTTAATGGTCTTTTTTGTAATTTAATTTAGATAATTAAATGAAGGAGTTGATGACTTTCATTTAACTTAGTCGAAAACTTTCACCGTAAAAAGAGTATATATTTTATTCTTGGAGTACGACCGGGGTTTCCTGATTAGCTGTTGAAATGAACCGTAAAATTAAAAAAAATTATGAATTCAGGATCTTGATTGAAATCAATATTATAATTTTTTAAATTTTATAAATATTTCTCTATAATGGTCAAAAAAGTGACTGGAGTGATTGTAACCCTAAGCTTTAGATGCTATCCAAAGTACTCGGAAGTATTTTGAATGTTTTTACAAAAATTTATTCATAATTAATTGATCATAAAATTAAATTACTACTTACATTTTAATGACCAATTTGGTTTCTTTAAAAATAATTGCATTTGGAAATTTAAATTTAGATAAGGTGTCCATCATGAGCGAGATAATTCAAATTCAAATTGGTCAATGCGGAAGTCAAATTGGCGAAAATTTTTGGGAAAAACTTATTGGTATTATCCTCCTTACACTTTTTTTTTCTTTTTAAAAACTTTATTTAACTGGTAAATTTGACTAGATGAACACAAAATAGACAAAAATGGAAAATTTTGTGGAACTGAAAATGAAAGATTTCTATTAGATAATTCAAAAGTATTCCTGGATCAAAATTCTAAAGATAGATACACTCCTAGAACTGTCTTTATTGATTTGGATTCAAATGTATTAGAGAATATAAAACAAAGTTCGCTGAATAAATTATTTAAAACAGAAGACATGATTTATTCAAATGAAGGAACTGGTAATTGTTTTCCATTTGGGCATTATTTGAGCAATGAAATTGTTGATAAAGCTTTGGAGCGTATTCGCAAAAAGGTAGAAGGATGTGACAAATTTCATGGTTTTAACTTAATATATTCGTTAGCTGGTGGTACTGGATCTGGACTTGGGTAAGTAAACGAATACAAATATTAAAATATTATAAGTTCTTTATTACAGTACAGTCCAAAAAAAAGTTAACGACCTGTTTAAACACTGTTTATACAGAACATACACAAAACAAAACCAAAGCAGAAACAATACCAAACCGAAACAGAACAGTTTAAAATGGTTTTGTGTTGGTTTTGTGTCGATTTTGTTTCTGTTCTGTGTTGTTTTTGTTTCGGTTCTGTGTCGGTTTTGTGTATGCTCTGTTTAAACATTGTTTATGTTTTCGTTAACTTTGTTTCGGATTGTACTGTACTAAAATCTGTTCACTTTTGAGAACAAATTATAGATAAAAAAACTATTCGATATTTATTAATCACTAATTTATTTATTATAAAGAACTAAGCTGTATGAAAAATTGTGTACTGAATATAAATCTAAATGTAACTCATTTAATGTTATTCCACATGAAAAAACTAAATCAAATTGTCTTGAAGTTTTCAATTCAACTTTAGCTTTACATCATAATATTGAGTATTCCAATTTTATTTTACTATATGACAACAATGCATTAATAAATGCATGCTTAAGTAGAATGCATATCAAATCTCCAAACATAAATAATTTGAATAGTTTGATATCTAGGACACTCCTCGACTTAACAGCTTGTGAACGATTTCCAGCACAACTTAAAACTGGTCTTATAAAAATACATCAAAATCTAACTCATATAAGTAAGGATTATTCAAATGATTATGGTTCTAGATTTTGTTTTAATGTTCCAAATATAAGTATCGAAAGTAAAAGACTAAACGATTTCAATCAAGAGATGTATCAATTAAAAGATAATAATTTATTAACATTAAACAATGTCAGAGGAAAAACACTATCTTTTGCATCTCTTTATCGTGGTAAAGATTTATCAATGCATGATATTTTTCAACAAGTAAGTAATTTTCAAAACAAGAATGCAGACTATTTTTGCGATAATTTAGCTAAAAATACTTTAACTGGTGTTTGTGATATTAGCGAAATGAACTCAAATATATCCTGCTTGACAATAAATAATACAACCGCTATTAGAGAGCCTTTGTCTCGGCTAAGGCAGAGTTGTTCACAATTGTCAAGCAAAAAAGCGTTTTATAGATGGTACATTAATGAAGGGGGGATGGATGAAATGGAATTTGCTGAAGCAGAAGAAAATATTTATTATTTAGCTGCTGAATATGAAAAGATTGAAAAAAATGAAATAGAAGAAAATATCGATGAAACAGAATAAGGATATTAAATTTTTAATCAATAATAAAAAAATTTTATTTGACAAATTAAATTTATATTGACCTTTAACAAATCTGACATACTTTTTGCACAGCCTTTGAAAATCTTTATGCTATAAAAATCGAATCGACTTATCATTTAAATTTATTTAGAGCTTTAGATGCAGTGGCGGATCTCGCCCTCCCAAGGACCCAGTCCTTAGGAGCTTAAGGAAATTTTTAAAACAGGAAACAAAAGAAAATAAAAGTTCTAAAGTATATATTTGACCGTAAAAATGGTATTCTTCATAGAAAATTTCCTTAAAAGATATTTTTTACCTTTATTTTCATTGTTTAAAATTTTCTTCGCCCTCCTAAAGACTGGGTCATTGGGAAGGCGAGATCCGCCACTGTTTAGATGTTAAAGGATTTAAAAGTAAGATTGTTGCGAAAAATTGCGCATGTTTATTTTTAAAATGCCCGTTTGGTCTTCTAAACCTATTGAAAAAAGAAAAAAATAGATATGACAAAGAAATATTGCCGAGACTCATGAATTAGGGGGGAATACGGCGTTTTCTACATACCGTCTCTACGGCGTACTACGTCCCCGTAGTATGAGTAGTGTTGGGCATTTTTTTTTCCAGTCGACTCCAGTCGACTTGAAATATTTAAGATTTAACAAAATGATTAGGACGATTAATTATACTAAAAATATGATTTATTTTGAAAAATAAAATGGTATCTTTAATAGAAAATTTTTATAGTAAAAATTGAATTTTTGTAAAAAAAGCTGATTTTAGGCTGCAATTATTGAATTATACCAACGTTATAGGTCTAAATGACTTTTGATTCTTGTTAAGCCCAGTGAGCTGAGCGTTTTGGTATGTAAAAGTCGAAGGTTATTAATCTTTAAGTTGTTTAAATTTATAGATAAAAAATGATGTTTTCGCAATTACGGCAAAAAAACATGAAAAATTGAAAAAACAATAATGAATGAGATAAAATATGATTTTTGTAGATCTCGATGAGCTGAATCGATTGGTATACAGTGAATGGGTTTTAGGTGGATTAGAACTCAGAAAATTGACAGCTCACTAGGCTTAACAAGAATCAAAAGTAATTTAGACCTATAACGTTGGTATAATTCAATAATTGCAGCCTAAAATCAGCTTTTTTTACAAAAATTCAATTTTTACTATAAAAATTTTCTATTAAAGATACCATTTTCTTTTTCAAAATAAATCATATTTTTAGTATAATTAATCGTCCTAATCATTTTATTAAATCTTAAAAATTTCAAGTCGACTCCCATCACTAAGTATGAGTCTCGGAATTTCGAAAAATAGATTTTAAGAATTTCTAATCTTAAGTCTTAAATTATAGCTTTTTTTATATACAACCCTTAACAAATTTTTTTTTTGATTTTTAAAACCAAGATATCCTAGAAAGATTAGTTGTTTTTAAAATTTTACTTGCTAGTTATAAAGAGTATAAAAGACTATTGTGAGAAAACTTAAAGTAATGGTAACAAGATTTTATAAGACATCAATGAGCGTCGGTTAAGTCTAACATAATTATAATATTTATCCTTGATAAAATTAAACTTAAATATTCAAGAATCTAAATTTATTTAAAGTACTTTTTACTTGGAAAATTTAAACAAGTCTTATGAAAATAAGTTAAAATTGTTAATTTTTTTTCTTCAATCGATCATAACTTGAAAAAAAATCTTCAATCAAATAATTGGGTATATTGATTTCAACTAGTCTATGTTCCGGCATAGGTATGATCGTCCCGGAAACAATTCTTGAAGCGTCTAGAAAAAATCGAATATTCGGTGATATATTATTTTTCTCGATCAAAATATCGTATATTATTTGAATGTCATAATCTTGAGCTACTTTTTCGTTAAGAATTTTTTTTAGATCTTTTTCATGGTTTCTTGAAGATAAAAATTTAGATTCCGATCCTTTGCATTTAAAAGAATGTTCCTTGATAATTTGGTGTTTTTTTGTCTCTCTTTCGTCAGATGAGCCATAAAAAATAATTGGATTTGAATCACTTCTTTGAGCAACAATTATTCTAATCGATTCATTTCCTTCGGGAACTTTGGAAAATTGTACCATAATCGCATACTCAATCTTGGTTAATTTATTTAGATAAACTTCTGCTTCTCGAAGAAGTAAATCAGTGCTTTCATGTGAAACAATTACTTCAATTACAAGAAAAGGATCCGATCGGCCATCAAGATAAGAATAAATAATTGAAATTGAATCATCCGGAGTTTTTTTGAATTCATGACAGCATTCTCTTAGATTTACCAAGCTGATATCACTTGATCCTCTAGGCCGAATCTTGCCGGGAAATTTTCTTTCCAACCCTTTTTTAGTTGAATCTGAAATAATTTCTACCAAATTCCCATGTGTTTCTGTAGGAAATGAAGTTAAAATTATTCGACCAAATGAAAAGAATAATTTAGAAATTAATTTTGGACACAAAAAGTCATTTGGATCGAATTCGTTAATTGAACCGATGTCCTTTGGCTTTCATCCATTTCACCTTTGAAAACTTTTTGTTCATATTTTTTAATTTCATTTTCAATATTTTTGATAGTGACGAGAGCTGACATTTTGATTTTGTTTACACAAAAATGGTTTAAAATATCTTAAATTTTAAAAAAATTTTCAAAATATTAATAAAATTACTTAAAAAATATCCAACAACAAAAATTTTTTTCTTTAAATATTTTTTGATTTTTAAAAAAACATTTTGAATCTCATTTAGTCTAGAATAAGGCCCTGGTCATTTCTGGTCCGTAAAACAAACAAACGGACTTAACGACAAAATGTTTTTCGGAAAAATTAATTTTAAAATATCTTAAAGCTTTATTTATTTAATATATGAATTTAACCAATTATTTATAAAATCTATAAGTTTTCAGTATTCTTTGTTTCACCAATTTCATACTAAAATTAATCTCTGATATCCCATTGAAAAAAAAATTTTTTTCCTAAAGAAAATCGTGTTTTATGTTTTTTATTATTTTTTTCAGAATTTTTAAACCAATTCAGAAATTTTATTTCGAATAAGAAATTTTAGAATTAATAATATTCGTTAGGAAAATTCAGAAAAATAAAAATTTTTAGAAGTAATTCTGGTGTTTGAATCAGAAATATTGGTGTTTGAAAAATAACTCGCCGCTCCGAATATGTATCTACGAGTTTATGAAGGAAAAACTTTAACCTTTTGAATCTCCACTTATGTAAATCTATGTAATATGGTTTCCGATTTTATGAATTCTTAATTTTCTGAAATATATTATGCTTTACAACCGAGGTTGATAAAATCGGAGATATACTATAAAAATTAAATAATTAAAATTATATTAAACTTGAAATTGCGTCAATACAATTTTTTACTATTGCACTTTATTTAAGCATTCCATTTTCGCTTAGTTTTTAGATATTCTGATTAGAAATATGTTTTTGGCTATCATCAAAATTTTAAATAGACAGAAAGAAATGAAAGTTAATATTTTCAAAATAGCATACAATCCAGGCGATTTATATTTAAGATTTTTAAATTTAGGAAGTAAGGCTGAAGCAAAATATAATTAATTTATAATTTAACCCAATTAATATAAATAGAGAAGCGTCGCTTTGATATGTGAGTAACGAATCGTTAATTTTTTTAAGACTAAATTATTGCCACAATTTATTGCATATTAATTAGATACACATCCATTTTTATATAATCAAAAATTAATTTCTTTTGTATAAAAGAAACTAATTAAAACCACAAGAGTTGAACAAGTCTTCCCAAGGAAGATCATCCGCCAAATCGTTTTTTTTATTCAAACGCGCCTGGTTATACTACTTCATTCCTCACAATAAATGAACAAGTGATATTTCAAAAAAATAATTTTTGTTTTTTTACTTTAGGTAATCATGTCTCTTTACCACGAGACATGAGAATTATAACAGGCTTCAAAATTTTAGAGGAATTTAAACGATTTGGCATTTGAAATGAAATTATTCACACATAATCTCCTCATCCTATTAATTTTAACCTGCAAATATAAAATGTATAAATGCTGTAAAACTGCCTTTTTTGTTAGAATTTTGTGAATAATTTTGCAAATACCCGTCTTTCTCGGAATTTTTACTAATAAATTTTTTTCAAAACTTAAGAAATAGTTTTGGAAAAAGTGAAAAATCGAAGGAAAAAAGTGATTTTTAGTTATTGATTTTTAAATTAGAATCAAAGTACTTGGTCAAAATTTTCATAGGAATTCCATAAGTCTTTCAAGTTCAATATTCACGACCCTTGAGGGTTAATATTAAAATGTAATTCCAAATTTGGTAAAGAGTAAGTGTTGAGAGTGATTCTTAATATTTGCATTAATAAAAAAATTTTCAAACAATTTGAAAGTCGATCATAAATTTTATTTAAGTTTTCTTTGTTTTTTTTAAATTAAAATAACAATAAAGTCTAACAAAAAATCATTTTTAAAATAATACCATAACCAAGATCATTTAAAAGATCTAATTTCTGTTAAAACAAAAACCATCTATTTCGTTGTATCGTTTTTAGTTACAAAAAAAAATATAATTTTTTAAATTAAAATGGAATTCGTTTCTGGGAAATTTAAAATTTTTCAAATTAAAGCAAAAATTTTTTTGTTACCTAAAAGATCCAAATTAAAATAATTGATAAAGATAATGTCCTATAAATAAGAGGATTGAGAACCGGTACCTAATTGCTGACCGAAAAATACTTTATCGGTTTGATTTACATTAAAATCGAAATTTTTCGGTGCTTCAAAAATAAGAACTATAGTTGAACCTAGATTAAATTCACCAAAGTTATCACCACGCTTTATCTTAACACCCTTTAATTCACCATTATTCGAAAAAGTTGTCTCGCAAAAATTCTTGTCTAAATCAGCCTCAAATGTTTTTGAATTTTTATTATTAGTAGTCAAGTCCTTTAAAACGAATTAAAAAATTTAAAAAATTAAAATTTTTTTTTCTGCAAAAAATTCCTACTTGATCCATATAAACTCTAATAGATCCAACGTTGGTTGCGCCAACGGCAGTCATTGAAAAAAAGCCATATTTCCATTCGCCGTAATAAACAACTCTTTCATTTAGATTAAACAAGCCTTGTAACCATCTAGCAACACTGGGATTAACACTGAATAATTCACCAGGGAAATGTCGGCGGTAATAAATAGTCCAATCAGCAGGTGAGTGAAATCTGTGATAATCACCTGGGGCTAAATAAATAATACAATGATATAATCGGTTATCCGGATTGTACAATATGCTTTTTTCATATAATTCATGATTTTCGTTTAGTTCTTCTATTTGAAATCTCGGTAGATTATTATTTGAATCTGAATTTTTGGGCCATGTTTGTTCGCCTAAAAATGCTTTCAATGAATAGTTAACACCTTTTACTTGTTCTAAGTAACCTTTATCGCAAACACCATGGTGAAGAATTTTTCCATCACACGGGCTTATCTTAAAAATAGATGATAAAATTTCTTTTCATTCTAGTATTGTGAGTAATAACGTTTTTTCTCGATTTTAAGAACATGTTTTTAAATATCGGACACTGCCTTTCAAAACGCTATAAGGACATGTCGTTAATTACGAAAGTGGGTAAAAAATGAGTTACATGTCACTAATTGCAAAACTAGAATTAAAAAAAAAAACTCATTCTTTACCTATTTTCGTTAAGAACATGTCAAAAGATTCTTTTATGGTAATAATTTCAAATATCTTTAAGAATTTATAGGATAAAAATAGTTCTATTTTTTTTTGCATCAAGTTACCTTTTTTTTATAAATTTTGTATAACGTAGAATAAAAAATTTTACTTACCAAACAGCATGAATTATCTATTACACGTGCATCAGGTTTAAGACCACGTCTAAAAAACTCTGATAAATTTTTATACTCATTCAAATCTTGAATATCAATTTCATCTAAATTACAATTGAAAACCCATGAATAAAAATGAAAGCATGGCTTTCGACACCAAACTGGCAAATCTATTGAATTTATAGTACCCCACGCACGTGACATACTTCTCAATGGCAATTTTTTATATAACCGAACCTTTGAAAAAATAAATATAAAAAAGTTTAAATTTTCTATTTCTAAAGCCTAATTAAAATGTTGTTTCATAAACTAACCCTAGAATTAAATATTTTTGGCGTGCTCTTTGACCTACGTAAATTTGATTTTAAATGTGATTCATGATTTAGAACTGGTTCAGTTTGAATAGACGGAAAATTACTATTTTCCTCGGCTAAATTATAACTAGAATTATAAGCTCTTCTAAAATGACTAGTTGTTTTTTTCATAGTCGAAACAGTTTTGGTTAACAAGGGTTTAAACAAATAATTGGTACAAGTTGATGAAGCAGTAGCTATAGACGACCTTAGACGCTTAAGTTTCAGTGACTTGACATTTTTTCCTTTGTTTAACGACGTATAGGTAAAATTAATAATTTTTTTCGGTCTTAAATTAGAAAGCTTAATTTTTTGAATGCATTGAATGCATTTGGTTGATGTACAAGTGGTGGCGCTTATTAACAAATGACGAGACTGTTTATGAAATGAAAGTAATAGTACACTTAAAGCAACTGTTAGTATTGTGTAGAAAGCGACTATTTGTGAGTCGATTTGTTGTTTAAGTTGTTGTTGCTGTGAGAAATATGAATAACTAGATGTTATGAGATTGCTTGATTTTATAGTTGCTCCATCCATTTTTTATTTTTTCAAATATTATAATTTACTTTGTTGTTGTTGTTTTTTCTCTTTCGATTTTCAGACTTACGTAATTTAAGTCTAGATGTGCAACCAAGTTGGAAATTTTTCTAATAATTTTATTATTTTTTTCTAATTGCTAATAACAACTTTACCAATATGATATAAATGTAAATTTTAATAATGTCTGTTGTTGTTATTGCTCAATTACAAACTTATTCTCAGGTGATATTTTTCAAAATCAAAATAGGAGAAAAAAAATTAATTGCAATAATTTAAAAAATTTTAAAACCGTTTTTGAAATCTAAACTCTTTTTTTTATAATTTTAAAAAAAGTTTTCCTTTTTTTTTTTTCGGAAAGGGTCTTAGTGACAACCGTGAATGGCTAGTCGAGTGCGTGAAAATGTTCTACTTTTTCTGTCGTTTATTTTACCAGTTCTTTTCATTCCAGTTCAAAAAGAACTCGATTAATTTTTTCTTGGCTAATCTATAACCGTAATTAAGAATCGAAATAAAGCAAGATTTGCGTAATAAAATATTAGCGAATGAGAACAAAATTCAAATCTATAATAGAAAAGGAAAAAAAAAACATTTAACATTTTTTTAAATTGAAATTTGTTTTCTAAATCAAAAATTAAAAATGCTTTCATAAATTATTTAAGAAAAAAAAAATTTTAATTTTAAATTTTACGGGTGCTTGAATTGAAGTTATATTATGTTTTTCAAATGACTAATCTAGTCTCTTTCCTAATTTAAAAAGTACTAAATACCAATCAGTTATAATTATATAAAATTTACTTTTCACTTGCTTACTCGGAAACTCTTTGAAAACTTTATTGCATAGAAAATCTCTAGTTAAATGAATTATGTTAAGAAAAAATTTGGAAATATTAAATTTTTGATTTTCAATATTTTTAATAACAACAAATCTAGAATTTTTATATTAGGAATTTTTTTTGGAAAATTATGGCTTCCTGGGAAAAAAATTGTGACGTTTCATCTTCACATTGAAAAGTCATCTTCATGTTAAAGTGATTTATAATGATGTTCTAAACATAAAATTATTACTTTAATGTCTAATTAGTATGAATGAATATCGCACTAAATATCCGATTATAGTGGAAAAATGCTATAAAAAAAGATGTATAAAACTTAGAATTTTTTTTTATATTAAAGAATTAGTTTTTAATTGGACATTAAAGACGTCCTTTCATTTATCATCAGTCAGAAACACTTTAAAATGAGTGAGATAGTCTATAGCGCTAAATTTGTGTCTCAGGTTATGGTACTGCTTTAGAATTTGACAAAACTAAGGATCTGACAATCAAATGCGATAGGTTTTAAAATAAACGATATCGTTCCTTTAAAATATTTGAGTTACACAGTTGGACATTTGGCCGCCTTAAAATTAAAAGATGTTTATATACCTATACATAATAAAAGCGACTAAAATTTAATAAAATCGAATTTTTTTGCAATTTTAGACAATTCTAGATCTTTTTTTTAGTTACCCAAAAAATAATTAAAAATGGTGTCTAATCAAAAAAATCTAAATGCTTTAATTATTTTAAATTTACAAAAAAAACTGAAATTAGTCGTTTTAAAATTAGGCGCTTTTAATTTTAGACGTTTTTTATTAGGACTATATAGACATGTTTAAAAGTGACTACTAAAACCGTATTGAAAACTTTCCAAGATGAATTCTAGTTCAAAAATGGCGCTCTTAGTCGCTTTAATTTTTTTACAGTGTGTAAATAAAGATTGTTTTTGATTTAAATAAATAAAAAACTTTGATTTAAAAAAAAACAAATTATACAACTGCAGCACTTCCATTGCTAGTGAACATTTTATAAAATGTTTAAGTTAAAATTCAAAATAGATTTTATCGAATTTTAAGTTCTCCATCTAAAAAAGGCTTGGTTGAGTTTTTTTTTCTAACTTTAAACTAAATTAATTGGTCGATTATTACGAGATCTCATTTATATCGAACACTGTTTTCACAAAATGACATAAAAACATGTTTTTAAAAAAAACAGAGCATTTCGACTTGTACGACATGTTGTTATATCATTTTAAAAAACAGTGTTGGATATCAAAAAATTATTTTTTTTTATAAACATTTTTCACAAAAAGAAATATAAAGTCAAAATTGCATCGTTTTTAACCTCGGTCTAGTAATTTTTTGAAATTCTGCGTGAAAATTATAAAAATCCGGATTTCTATCGATTTTAAAATCTTCTTAGTTCGTAAGAGTTAAATCCATATCTAATTCAGTCTTTAATTTTACTAAACATTGTTAGAAAATTAAAATTAAGAAAGAAAAATTTCTAGAAAATTCAAGATCAAAAATTTTGTTAAATTAATTGTTTTTGTTCTACTCAATTTGATCAAATAGCCTCAAAATCGGAGCAAAATTAAAAAAATAAATAAATTTTTGGATCAAAATATTGAACGACTTTTTATACATTTTTAAAATCCTTCCTAAGTTTTGTCAAAGTCTAAAACTTTTCAGATCTCTAATTTTGATAAAAAAAAATTTA